>OX578145.1:59741769-59744269 GCA_951213105.1 Amaurobius ferox | reverse complement strand
AAACACATTTTGTGGTTCAGGGATTTAGATCTATGTTCGTGAGAAGGAGCCAAGTAGAACCTCTCAATCAGCACCACATCAATCAAGCACCCAAGCATCCGCCCAAAAAGATGTTTTGGGGTTGTTTCAGCGTTTTGGGGATAGAATCTCTTGTTCCCGTAGAGGGAATGATGAACAGTGCCAGTTACGAAGTCATATTGACCCGAAAAGTGCTTCCAACCATGGCTAAACTGTGGCCGAACGGAGATTGCGTTTTCCAACAAGACAGCCCGCCATGTCACACTTCGAAGCGAATCAAAAATTTCTGCTCAAAAAAAATATTACCGTACTGGATTGGCCCGGGAATTCACCAGACTTGAATCCCATAGGAAATTTGTGGGCTATTGTCAAAAAACGGCTTCACAAATTTGACTGTACGACGATGGCCAAGCTAATTTCGGCCGTTATTGACATATGGTTCAGAGACGTTGAAAGTAAAACTACATGTGCTAGTCTAGTACATTCCATGCCGAAACGTGTCTGTGATGTTATAAAGTCTCGGGGAGGTCATATCACTTATTAGTTTTAAATGTATCCATAGAAAACTTGAATAAAACTGAATTTTATAAAAAAAACTGCATTTCTCAATTAATTGCCACAATACTGTATATGAAATTCCAGGCAAGAAAGTAAAATAGGGCAATCAATAGTATTATTTAAAACTATATAATAAAACATGAGGCAGAACCAGCTTCCTCTTTTTTTAAGACACATTAAACTATATTTCTATCTGACAAAACAACATCATATAATTTCAAAGTTATATATAAATATATATATATATATATATATATATATTTATATATATATATGTATACCCTAACAGCATTTTTCTTCACAGTGACGTAAGATTTACGTCACACTGTGACTTTGGGACGTCACAGCACGTCTTCCCCAATGTCATATTAAGTTCATAACGAAGTCATTTTGGTCATTTTCATGGTCGTTTGCGACGTCGCATATTAACTTGTTTGTGATGTCACATTTTAATTGCTATTGTAATGTGGTCACATTATTACGTGTTAATTAAATTGTGGAAACGTCACAGAATATAGTCACAATGAAGTTACAAAGTTAGTGATACGTAACGTCGCATAGAAGTCACAAATATGATGTCACATTGTGACCCAGGTGTCACGTGACTACAACGTCATTGTCACAGATGTGACGATCTTTGCTGTGAGGGTATATATATATACATATATATATATATATATATATATATATATATATATATATATATATATATATATATATATGATAGAAGATAATTTAAAATATATGACAAAACAGCATCATATAATTTCAAAGTCAATATATTGCAACATTATCCATCCAACCATTCAAATATAATTAATAATCAACTAATAAGAATCAATCAGTTAAGTACACCATGTTACTACAAAGGAAATATTATTAAATTAATAACCAACACCAAAATAAATCCCCGGCAAACCTTATTTTTTCCTTTATTAAAGCTCATTTTAAATCTAAATTCAACACCATATTCCAATTACAGAAAATTATTGACAGCCCAGTTTCAACAAATATTGAATAATCAAAATTTAAACAAGATTATCATCAAAGCGACCTCTAAGAATCCATTAAAAACCAGTGTAACTTAAAACTCGGTATTGTAATCATTTATTTGATTATTAAAAAATAAATAATAAAGAATAAAGAATAAAGTATTTCTATTCTATGCACCATGTTTCATTTCCTCCAGTTACATACTTAGACTCTAACCTTAACCGTAAACTTGTTTGAGTGGACTCAGTGCAAAGCCTTCCCATCCCTTTTACAACTGCCAAGTCCCCAGTGCAAGTGGCAAACCATTTTATATTATTTCATTCTTATTACTTTTCCAACTTTAAGCAGTGTATTGTTTTCTAATTTTATTAAATGCATCAAGCTGGTTTAATTGGATTATTCATTGTATTTTATTTTACTGTTGTTAAACCTGATCCACTTTTTACTTTCTTATACGCGGGGTCATGTGCATAATTTCTGTAATACAATATACAATTATGCACACAGAAACGTAAAATTTCAGTATAAACGAAAACGGCATGGTTCTTGAATACGTACTTGGTTTCGTAAATACTTTACATTTCAGCATTTCTAATTTTTTTTTCATGTCAAAATCTAGGAAGCCAGGAAAAGCCTAGCTCAATGTGTAGTTTTTTCAGTTTGATTCTTTTCATCTATTACACTATTCACGAATTTACGCCATGTATATTAATGCAGGGAAAAATGGATTTAGTACCTCAAGTACCTGTATTACATATATGATTTTAAAACTTTAAATCCTAATTTAATCATTGGGTGTAAGTACAGGATTACATTTACTAGACTTTCTCAAATATGTACACAACTCGTAATCCATTTTTCTATTGATTACCTTTATCAAAACGGGAAAGTGGGGGTATGTAATAACTATTTAGTAGCTGTATTATTTATA
>OX578145.1:59661769-59736769 GCA_951213105.1 Amaurobius ferox | reverse complement strand
ATCCGATAAAATAAAATTAAATTAAATTAAAAAAAATCCCGGATAAATAAATTTGTGACTTTCTATTTTTTACTCGAAATCCTATGATTTTTGGATATCTTACCATTTGTTATAAAGCACGCTTACATATCTAATTTGAAGAGTATAACTAGAAAATTGGACATAATGTACTTAAATAATACATTTACAGATAAAATTACGCAATTTTCAAATCGTATCTTCAAATCTTAAATCGCCGCCAAACCCCACGCTATCCGAAAACATGGAAATAAAAAAAATAATAATTAAAAAATGATTAAATTAAAATAAATAAATAAAATCAAATCAAATAAAATAAATGATCAGAGGAGAAAGAGTGGTTTAAACCTTACAAGGCAGGCAAATATCCATATGGAGAAATATCGAGCGCGTGAAGTCGCGAAAAATGCGTTTGCTGCTGTTATACGTTCGATTATTAAATCACCAAAAAATAAATTCTGCATTAATTAAAACATGGTTTTTGTTGGAATGCATACACACAACTGACATACACAACAGTTGTACAGACAACATTTTGCCAAAATATAAAATTGGATTAATCTTGGATTTTTATATGCGGCGAAATAAGTATTAGATTGTTTAAAAAATATAAATTTCAATGTATTTAAAAAAATAAATAAATGTGAAGAAATTATTCTACGGATTGGACTTAAACATCATTGGAAAGAACGTTCATATATTTTTTCGTTGGTATCGAGGTTGAAACTATCCGATGATATTTTCGATCTCTAGGGAAACAATTTTTGAAAAAATCGTCGGAATCGCTTAAAATCGGGCTAAAACGGAATATAACTAAAAATTAATTCGAATTACAAAAAATATTGCCGAGGAGCACCGTCCTAGATCCTAAAGTATCATAAAGAAATTTGCATTTTTTAGGTAATCTGATATTTATTTCGCCACATATAAAAAACTAAGATTAGCACAATTTTATATTTTTGCAAAAAGTTGTGTGTACAACTGTTGTGTATGTCAGTTGTGCATATGTATTCCAACATAAACCATTTTTTAAATTAATGCACAATTTAATTTTTGCGGCATACCAAATTACAAGTCCGTACGACGCTTAGATTTCCCGTTACAGACTCCACACATAGACATACAAGCATCTTCCTTTATTATTTTAGATTTTACATTTTCATGCACATAACATTCCAAACCAAGATTGGTACTTCTAATTTCAAGCAAACCGCGATTTTCTACAAGAAACCTTGTCGTATTTCTCCGATAGCTCAAGGTTGCAGAATCCATTCACATGGACGATAAAAGTCCATTTTCTCTCCAATAGATCAATTGGGAAACCGTTGTCTGGAAAGTACGAAAATCTGTTGTTCGAGTCCCAGCTTCAACAGCAAGCTTCTTTAAAATGGCGCCGAAACAAATCAACCCTGTAGGTTAGTTCAGTGATGTAGGGGGGTCCAAAAGTGACCCTAGTGCGACTAATATAGATCCGGTGGACTCTGGTATATAGGGGCGTCGATTTTAAATCGAAAGGCCAACGATCACGCAGGATCACGCAGGCAAATGATCACGCACCTAACCTGGATAAAAATAGTAGGATACGGAGGTTAACCTGGATAAAAATACGTAGTAGGATAAGGAGGTTAACCTGGATAAAAATAGTAGGATAAGAAGGTTAACCTGGATAAAAATAGTAGGATAAGTAAATTAACCTGGATAAAAATAGTAGGTTAAGGAGGTTAACCTGAGGTAAAAGTAGTAGGAGATGGTAAAGTCGGATTGTCAGTTGTACGTTAATCTGACATTAGAGGAAAGAGAATACAGAGTTCATTTTGATGATAAGAGCTTGCAGTTTCTTCCTAGTAGCTCAACGGTAGAACGTCGGCTGGCCAGTTCTGAGATCCAGGGTTCGATTCCTTGTTGGGGGCAGTAAGGCCCTTTGTACGTTATACATATAAAAATCCATCGTATCATTGAGCACGAAATATCTGAATAAAAAATAACAATTAGTAAGCGAATCTAATTTATCTAGGCATCTTGTACCGTCGTCACATATAACACAAATCAGCCTATTCTCATTCGAAATGTGTAAAAGGTGTTATGTTTCGCGACAAAATATCGCGAGTAACATAGTTACTTACTATTTGTTTTACATTTTGATAAAAAAAACGTAAAGTAACTTGAGAAACTCACATATTAGCATCCTAAAAATAAAGCATAAAAATAAAGCAATTCCGTCCTAGTAGCTCAATTAAGGAAAGCGTCGGCTGGCCAGTGCGAAGATCCGTGGTTTGAGCCACAGCAAGGGCCTTTACAAGTTGGGATTTAGGAAGGATTTTTGCCGAAAATTAAGCATCTATTAAATTAAAAATTTTTACTTTCCTAATTTTCATCCCAAGGTACTACCTTACACCAATTAAGACAAATCGCTATTTTCTACATCCCGAATTCGCGTTTCAAATTTCTGGACATACGCACGCACACATATGTATCGTTGGATGCGCTTAATTAGTATAGATTAACAATTAATAAATGACAACATCTAGCAATCTGATGTGCCAAATATGTCATTTACAGATTAAAAAAATTTGATATTGTTGAAAAACAATGAAAAAATAGCACAAATATTAGTCTTTTACGATCCGAAATTGCTGAAAACATATAGGCTCATTGTTCTTACAAATTGCAGTGAGCATTTCTTACGGAAATTCGTTTGCGAGATAACACCCTGCCTCTGGAAATTTTATTTCCTCCCAAATTCTAGTATCTAAAGAACGGTTCGTGATAACTCCTTAACAATAATTTACATGAATTTATTTTGAAAAATCTGATGTGGGCAATACATGACTTTTTCCTTATATAATGCGATGAATTTACTACTTTTACAGTAGAAAAAAATCGGTTATTCTTATAGTAGATACTTATATTCTGTCCAAGATATTGAATTTTCGACAACTAGTCGTCAATTTTATTGATTTAGCGTCATTTTTATCCATTTGGCAAGATTTTCGTTAATTTAGCAACATTGAAAAAAGTCACCAAGTTGGCGATATTCCGCCAAATTCGTCGCCAAAATCTCGCCAAGCGTTATGGATGGAGAAATAAGTTATTCTTATAGCAGGTAAATGACTATTGGCGTTCAAATACAAAAGTATTACTCAAAGTATCTTTTCTCCTGAATATGTTCCACGAGAATGATGTCACCCAATTTAACGCATGTATTACATATGAAAAGTGAATAGTTAATTTTTTGTTTTAATTTATGGGATTTTTTGATAAATTTATTTGAAAAATGTGCAATGTCAGTTCGTGCTAGCGTTCTAAAGTTTATGCCAATCGTTTTCTAAGAAAAAATTACATAAGAAATGTCTATTTACGTAACTTCATTAAAGGTTTTGATTTTTTGATGATTTTTTCAAAATTTCACTCTAAAATTTAGGGAGGTTCTGAACATTCGATTACGTTTTAAAACAGTAGGCTTTCAGTCTTCACGGATTGTGATTTTTGTACCAAATTTCATTCGAATCGCTTTATTCGTTCGTGAGATATTGTCTCCACAGACTCTCTGACACACACACACACAACATACTTCCACACACACACACACAGACATCACCTCAAAAATGTTTGATTCGTGATCAGGAATGCTTGAAACGTGCTTTCCCGTCAGAAACTCGGTTTCGAATTTTCGAATTTTCACAATACTTTCTTTACATTATGTATATAAGGAAAGAAGCAAAAATTATTTCCAAATCATTCTTTCATTTTATAATAGTGAGAAATTTAATTTGCAGGAGATATGACTTCTGAGCAGGATGATTTCAAGTCGACATGGGAAACCGTTGACAGAAATGATGTTCCAATCGAAATTTGCACGATGGGTCTTTTCAGACGAAACTGTGTGTTATTGGGACGCTACAGCAAAAAAGTTCTCAACTGATCATTCTTCACCTCCTGTGGATAATAATCCTGCGATCTGACATAAAAAATGCAAATTTCGGTATATTTTTAAAATAAATAAATAAACTGGAAGGAATTACTCGACTGATTCGGTTCGAATATTGTCTTAAAGAAAGTTCTTTGATCTTTCAGATGGTGTCAAGATCGATTATCTGTGGTAATATTTACGGTCGCTAAAGAACCAATTGGTATGAAAATGTTCAACATAAAATAACTAAAAAATCAATTCAAAGAAAAAATTATTACGCAGATGTGTTTCTTTCAGGATTCTGAAGTACCTATGTATCGAATTTTATGGCCGCACGATGACACACAGAAAGATATTTTCTTTTACTTAAGCATTTCAGGTGTTACCGCGTTACGCTGCCTGATGGTACTTTTTGACAAATACTTATTGCTTTTCATATACGCGCTTATTAAATGCTATATACTAATCATCTAGTTCTATACAATTTTGTAATTGACAACTTTAATCTATCTCGCTTTCATCGCCGATTTCGTAGTCATAATTTCTTTAATTCCCCGTTAGAGGTGCTGCAATTATTTTTGTTCAACCAGGCATGATCACTTTTACGATAAATAGATCTAACTACATTCATGACTCTTTCTTTATGAAGTTATCGTGCTCTTAAGGACTTTGTTTGGAATGCTCAAAGGAATACTCTAAGGATTTTGCAATGTAAATTTCATAGTTGACATTTTCAATCGAAAACCTCTCCATCCTTTCTGTGATCCTAGCTATACCTGTGGTATGCAATGAAAGTAGTGAACGAGAAAGATAAAGTATCTTTTTCTATAAGAAATGCTAAGCTTATTTTCTATTCCAATTCATATTTCATGTAGTGTTTTTCAAAATCGAATTGAAGACAAATCACTAGAATGTGTATTTTTAACATAAGAGCTATTTATATCTTTCAATGGCAATGGAGTAAAGGGGAGAACCTTTTTCCCAAATTTATTATTTATTCTCTTAAAACATTTCTTTGACCTTCTAACAAAGTGGAGGAAGTAGCGCATCAAATAACGCGATACAAGAAGCTCTTGGTTTTTGAGGAATTCAAGAATTATCGTAGGAATATTCTGAAATCTTATGGATATTGGATAGACGTAGATGCTCATCTTTATTTCCAATGAATATGTTTATTTGCATGGTGTTGCTAAAGTGTCTCTTTGTTTACTGGGCTGCGTCCGTTTCGGAGGAGTTTGGATGAAAACATCTAAAAATACTTTATCAAAAGATTACAATACAAAAAAATCTGATGTGAGCAACACATGACTTTCCCTGCAGACTTATATTAACGTTCTCTTTATTTTAATTAAATTTATTTCATTTTTAATTCAATTTTCGTTCTAATTCGGTAACCGGACTTATTTTCAAAGGTGGCGTAGAGAAAATACGAAAAACAAAAATATCTCGAGAACGGCTAGTCCTAGTGTAATTGGGTTGGTCTTATTCTTTTCATCGTTTAGAATTACGTATTAAACGAGCATTTAATGGATATATTTGAGTATACCTAGTTCTTTAATTTAGATTTTATGATTTTTGCAGGCCATTTTGCCAAAGAAAGCAGGTTATTTTTCCGAATCATACCAAAATCTAATCAACACCAGGGTAACCCACAAGTGACTCATCTACCGAATTTTGTGAAATTCGGTCCATTAGTTTTTCAGTTAGAGTGGATACAAGCTTTTGTGGGCCATTTCGCAAAAAAAGGCGGGTTCTTTTATCCCGAATCGTACCCAAAACCAATCAGTACCAGACTCGATCACAAGTGACTTACCTACCAAATTTTGTGAAATTCGGACCATTAGTTTTTTAGTTAGAGTGGATACAAAATCTGCACAGACAAACAGACAGACAGATACACAGACAGACAGACAGACACACAGACACACACACACAGACGTCACGCTAAAAATTGTTTTTTTCGTCTTCTAGAGGTCTTGAAACGTGTAGATCCGTCGAAACTCGAGTTGCGATTTTCGACATGATTCCAATACTTTCCCTATACATTACCATGTATTGCAGGGAAAGTAAAAATTGACATAAGCAGCATATGACTTTTCCTACATAGTGTAATGAATTTACTTCCTTCACAATGCAGGAATTATATATAAGATTTACAGCACAACGTTTTCATAGTTGAATTGTACATTCAACTTTGAAACAACATTGAACACAGTTCGCCTTTGCTTATGACAACATGTAACACTAATTCGAAATACACAATTAACTTATATTTCGCGTAACTTTGAATTTGAAGTTATCAATATTGATAGCAACCGCAATAAGTATTATAGTCTATATATTAAAATATTTAATAATGTATTATTAATAATTAATTGATCCATGGGGCGTCATTTTCGTAAATTTACCATTGGTTTTGCAATTTTGACTATATGCTCTTTGATCTGAGGTGACCTACCGCCAAGTTGGCGATATTTCGCAAAATGAGTCTTCAAGTTTGCCAAATTTATCGCCAAGCGTTACAGATGGACAGAGAGAAGAACTTTTTTTATATATAAATGACTATTATTGAATTGCAGGACACAAAAATACAAAATGTTTATACAAAGCATCTTTTTCAGTGAATGGAATGAAACAGATACAAGAGAATGATGTTAACAAATTTGTCGCATAATATTGCATATGAAATGTGAATATATTTTACGATAGTCTGTACTTTTTTAGTTTTCTATATTATTTTTGATAAATTTAATTGAAAAACGTGGAGCTATTGGAAAGAACATAAACCGTGGAAGTTTCAAACATGGAATAAAACAATGTAGGAAAGCAGAGGTAGCCCCATTTTCGATAAAGATGAATATTTTCGACGCTAACTGCCATTTGTTAAACAAAACAAAAAGTATTAAAAGTATTTTTTTCAAAGAGTTAGTTTTCCCGACTTCGACAGGCTCAAATAATAAACCGGCGATTCACATTATTTTGACCACCTGCTAATGTCCAGAATAACTGCCTGTGGCAGCACTGACGGGAACCAGACGGCATGGAAGTGACTCATTAAGATGTTGAATGGTTGGTCGAGGTATTTGGAGTAATGCAGACTGCAATGCGTCCGACATTTGTTGACTGGTACGTGGTCGTGTATCCAGTCATGGAATATGTCGATCGAGCTGGTCCCTATCATAATTAGTATTGTTACGAAACCTATTCTCTAGAATCAGAGATGTAGACTCCGGATACAAGAACGAGCCCAACTTTCTGTATTATTTACGTTTATTTACAAGCACAAAGTAAACAGGAACAGTATAAAATCAAACAGCATAAATGCTCCACTAATTTCCCTGAAGAAGCGATATTATTCTCAAAATACTGACGAAAATACTTTCACAAAACAGTAGCTACTATTCTCAAAGCATTGACAAAAGTCACAGTCCACTGTAGCTGGTATATTGTCAACTCGTCAGCTGCACTCCAACGGAGTGATGAATCCTTTTTATAGTCTCTCTGTAGATACATCTGGAATCATCTCTGTAGAAATTTCCAGAAGTATCTAATATCGTCTGAACTACTCGTTATTTCGTGAAGTTTCTGGAACATTCCGGAAGTCGCCAAATGTCGGCAATTTGGCGATAAATAGCCAAATCTGGCACCTTTCTACTGATTAAATTCTAGCAACCATCGAGTGACGTCAGGACCGTCCAAACTGTTACCTTACACCTTTCTGGTAGGTCGGACGGTCTGGGTTTCAACAACAACAACGTCAAATCACTATACTGATTATACGGTCACGTTTTCAAAAGTTTAACCGTGATTTATACGTCATACCTTTATTTGCCATTTTTTAAACCAATTATTTTACTGTTCCAATTTTTTTTCTTTGATATGGCTAGCTCTATTTGCAAGTTTGAAACTGGGTGATGATGAGGATAAGCAAGGATTTAAATCGTGTCAAACCGATCAAGTTTATTATGTGAACAAAAATAAAAATGGCGATTACTACGAAATACTGGTCAATGCATTAGCCAGACCAAACCTATCGATGCAATACAGAGACGTATGATGTGCAATAAAAATGTGAAGGTCACTGTCGACGTGATATACTAGATCAATTGAATACACACCAAGCGGACAAGGATGTCCTTGCTTGAAGCGCTAGGAGATGTACGGCCCACCAAAGGCGATATTCAGAGAAACAGCACATGAGAATTGAAAATGACTCTTGTGAATATAGTCAGAACTAAAAGTGACTCCTGTGACTACAGTTGAATACAGGTGATGCTTTTCTGGGACTAGAGTTTCCTAATCAACACGATTTATGCTTTTGGGTTCAGCAACTCCAGCATTATATTTTGGAAGATATTGTGACAAAATGCATCTTCTATAATATGATGATTACCAGCCATCACTGGTTAATATAGAGACTCAACAAAAAGGTCTATAAAATAAAACTTCTATAAAATTTCTAAAAACGCCACTGTACTGAGACAGATATTTGAACCATTTAGTTTATACTGATATCTATGGGGTCTAAACCTTTATTCCGCTATTATACCTCCGAAAAATGTGCACCGCCCCCCGAAGTGTATATACTGTTTTCTGCCAAAAAAACCCCAACCTTAAATCACATCAAATCAAATCAATCATATATGTATCAATCACAAAATATTTAGTAAAGTGTATTACACGTTTTTCACGCATAGCGCCGTTATTTAAGGATCTAGGATAAGTGTGCAATGTTGTGTCACCAACTGCAAAATATACATGGTCTGGCTTATATAAGACGTAAAATTATTGTACTTAACTATGCATAATAAATGTATTGTGAAGCTAAATAGAACTAGTTTAAGATACAATGATCGTCAATAAAAGTAATTCTCGTTCTTTTTATAAACAGTAAATTCTGAATTGTGCAATCGGTGGTAAAATTTGAATCAAACAGGACTTTTCAATTTCATTTCAGCAGAGAAGAAATTGTGTGCTAGAATTTTCATTTTGCAGATGAAATATTTCTCTTTTCTCTATTGTAACATCTTAAAAGTAATATACTTTCAAAAACTTGCGCACTTGAATTGCAATTCGACGTGGTTGCAAACGAGTTTTCATTTTAAAATACATTTTCACAAAACATATTTACTTTTGCAGAATACTTATTTATATTTAGTATTTTTCATCCGATGTTTCCTAGTATTGTGATGAAACATTCCAAGAGAAATGCGTTTCTACTGATTAAATTAAGCAGAGAGAGTTCATGTTTATATCACTTTTGCCCAACTGTACTTTATTTCTTTCATATAGTTAATATAGTTAATAAGTTTCATGTAGTTAAATATGATATATAGCTTTATTAAAAGAAGTTATATATTCATGTTCTTATGTGCAATTTATTTAATAAAATTTATTGCAAAAGTAATAGTAAAAGTGGCATTAAATTTAGAATCAACCATTAATTCTGACAGTTAAATTCATTTTTAGCACTTTACAACATAGTTGAAAAGTGTTTATAACTTTGTTCATTTTGTCTGTCTGTCCGTTCGCATGAAAACTGCCGTAAAATTGACTTTATCAAAATGAAATTTTAGTATATTGTTCACACGGTCTGTGGGACATATGGGAATATAAATGAATAAAATCACCCATTTAATTTTGGATTGAACCCGGGTTGAAAAAATGAAATACATTGAATCCTATGGGACCTAATTTTTTAGCTCCAAATTTTTTCCAAAGCTTTTTAAAGCGAATTTAAAATTCAGAAATTGCTTCCAAAGTTTTAGGAAATATTCAAATTATCCCATAAGAAATATGAGAAAATTTCAGCAAAATATATTCCGTATTTTTTAAAATAAAAATAAAAATAATAAATACACCCATATTATATGAAGAGATCACGGGACCCACTTCAAAATAAAATATGACATTCATCTTGTTGTTGTTGTTGAGACCCAGACCGTCCGACCTACCAGAAAGGTGTAAGGTAACTGTTTGGACAGCCGGGAAGTGCCACCCAATTTAGACCGGAACCCAGTGGGGGAGGCATCCACAGGGACCGTACCCTCCTTCCCCTACCACCAACCTCTCGGAAGGACTTACGGACCCACATGTTTAACGTGATCGTACTCCGCGTGAACACGGCGGCAGTTATGGCAGTGGCTGGAATCGAACCCGGGCCTACCGAGTGCAACTCCAGCGCGCTAACCAATGGGCTACCGCGCCCAACATTCATAAAATTGTCAAAATCGTGATTTTGAAAGTTCTTTTTAGTTTGTATTAAGTGTTGTATCTTACCCAAAACTGCTTTATTTTTGTTTAATTTCTGTGCATCTATATTCTGAAACAACGCAATTGCAATACATTTCAGTTTAAATGATCAATACCATCTATCTCGTGTCAAAATCGTGATTTTTAAAATTCTTTTTAATTTATATTTAGTGTTGTATTCGTCCTAAAATTGCTTTATTTTTGCTTAGGTACTGTGCATCTATATTCTAAAACAACGCAATTACAATACATTTGAGTTTAAATGATTATCAAACTTTGATTATTTCTACAACGAAGCCTAATTTTTATTTATGGAGAATGTAAACACGCCAAGCTGTAAGATGAGTTGTATAAGAATAGCTGAATTTCTTTAACGCAAAATTATTTAGCTCTGGAGTCTGCAATACAGCTGATATGAATGAAACATTCATTGATTTTACGTAGAGAAACGGACGATTTTATTGCAGACTTTTTTGATGAAGTTTTAAGCATAGAGTTGAATTACTTTTACCTCCACGGTTTTAAATTTTTAGGTAAAATAAATTATTGTAGTATTGTGATGAATGAAAGGAATAAAATAAAAGCGTATGAATGAAATATTTACTGCTTTTACATAGAGATCCAGGTGATTTGTATTTCAATGACGTCATTTGAATAAAGTTCCTTTTTTTCGATGAAGTGTTAAGTTTTCAAATATAATAAATTATTGTAGTATTGAGATAATTTTAAAAATATTACCGATGAATGTATCGCATTTTAGAGATGTTTGAATAAAATTGTATTGCAGTTGGTAAGTGTTTCATAATCAATGCTTTGTGCATGATTGATCTTTCTTGTAATTATTTTGGAACGTGTAGTGTTCGACGCCAAGTAATGGGGGAAAAACCTTAATGTGAGCGGTGTCAACTGTATATTTACTTCACGCCACAATATGAATTTTTCAGCTCCCTGTATCTAGGCCGCAATTAAAGTTGGATGAATAATTTTTTCGTAACTGTTATGGGGCAAGTCTAGAGATAAAATTTAAAGAACAAATTCAAATCAGTAGAATACAAGTAGAGAAAAATACTACTTAAAACTGCCATTTTTTGACATATTATTTCTCGTAAATCTTGTTCTTGTTGTCATCGTGTTGTCTGTTGAAGGGCCTATAGGCCACACCAGTTAACCGGTTTCGATGACATTTTTTTTTATCTTTTTCCTTATGATTCAAGGTTGTGCCTTTTAAAAAAGAAATTTGAATTTCAATTATTTTCTGTAGGAATTACGGATTGGGCAGGAATTTTGTAGGTCACTTGGTGACAGAAAACAAATAATCCAACCAAGGCTAACTGCAGACGGTCCAGTTAAATACGACACAGTTAAGTCTTGACCCAACAATGAAACTCATCAATTTTTATATTTATTTCAAGCTGAATGCAGTAGATTAAAAATTTAAAGCATGAAATCATGGAGTTGGACGTATTGTTTACCCTCATCCTTATAATGAAGGTCTATTTTATTGTCACCAATTTTATTTTCATAGGGTAAATTACAAATGTGGCTTTCGCGGTCGTCCAGACAGTTATTTTATACCTTTCGGAAGATCGTAACATTAAGTCACTGCATTGCATACAACACAGTAAACATACGCCTTAAGATGGGGTTAAAAGAATTACAGAGGCAAGAAATGGAGCCACAGAGATGTTAAATCTCTAAATAACATTTTCAGGTCTGCGGTTGGCTCTATAAAATGAAAACTACCTGCCCGCAGGCTTGGGAGTTTCCCAATCGAATTTTGCATTGAAAATAGATACAGATGGAATGCACGTGTGAAGCACATACTGATACGAATGTTACATTCCGAAAACATTAAACCAGACGTAAACCACAGTTAAGCATAGAGCAGAGCGCATAAGCACGAATCTCACTTTCGTTTTAACAAAAGATATTTACCATAAAAAGATGGGATATATCTAATCAAAAACAACAGTATTGTGAATAAATTCCGCGTAGTAATAAAAAACGTCAGTCAGGAAAAGGAAATGAAATCACATATTCAAGTACAATTACATCCAAGTGGGAATGTGCCATCAACGCTTTCCACTTATAACAAGTATGAGCAAAATGTCGAAAGAGAGCGTAAAAGGAAAGATTCCATATACCTTGGCTCTCTGCCTCGTTATTTAAAGTTCCTTCAGTGCAGCGCGACTACACTAAAGTATTTCCTGTGCAGTGAAAAGCAAAATACTGGCGTCAAAGTGTAGGGAAACTTCACTCCCTGGTTCTCTTTCAGTATTTTGCTTATTCTTATTACAACTGGTAAGGGTTGATGGTAAATTCCCACCTAGATGGAATCGTATTGTGAGCCAAAATATGCGATTTAATTTATTTCTTTGGCTGATGTTTCTCATTGGGCGGAATTTTATTACAATACAGTTGTTTTTACTTTCCTTATATACATAATGTATAAGGAAAGTATTGTGACGGTGTCGAAAATTCGAATTCGAGTTTTCGACGGGAGAGCACGTTTCAAGCAACCCTGATCACGAATCGAACATTTTTGAGGTGATGTCTGCGTGTGTGTGAAAGCATGTGTGCGTGCGTGTGTGTTTGTGTGTGTGTGTGTGTGTGTGTGTGTGTGTGTGTGTGTCAGTGAGTCTCTGTGGAGACGATATCTTACGAACGAATGGAGCGATTCAAATGAAATTTGGTACAAAAATCACAATCCATGAATACTGGAGGCCTACTGTTTTGAAACACAGTCGAATGTTCAGAACCCCCCGAAATTTTCGAGTGACAATCAGAACCCTTAAAGTTACGCAAATAGACATTTCTTATGTAATTTTCCCCTAGAAAACGATTGGCATAAACTTTAGAACGCTAGCATGAACTGTTCTCGAGATATTGGACATTTTTCAAATAAATTTATCAAAAAATCCCATAAATTAAAAAAATATTAACTGTTAAGAAACATGTTTACTTTTCATATGTAATATCATGTGACAATTTGGATGACATCATTCTCGTGGATCTAGCTCGTTCCATTCATGAGAAAAGATACTTTGAGTAATACTTTTGTATTTGAACGCCAATAGTCATTTATCTGCTGTAAGGATAACTTATTTCTCCGTCCATAACGCTTGGCGAGATTTTGGCAATGAATTTAGCGGAATGTCACCAACTTGGCGACATTTTTAAATGTTGCCAAATTAAAGAAAATCTCGCCAAATGGAAAAAAATGACGCTAAATCAATGAAAATTACGACTAATTGAAGAAAATTCAATATCCTGGAAATATAAGAATACTCTACTATAAGAATACATTTTTTAACTGTATAAGTAGTATGTTCTTTGCATTATATAAGGAAAGTCATGTGTTGCCCACATCAGATTTTTTGTTTAGCGATTATTAATTACGTTCCCTACATACACAGTATAATGTATAGGGAAAGTATTGTGACAGGGTCGAAAATTCGAGGTATCAACGGAATAACATGGTTTAAGCATACCTGGACGTGAATCGAACGTATTAAAGGATGTGTCTGCGGGTGTGCGCTAGTGTGCATGCATGTATGCATGTTAGTGTGTGTGTCCATGAGCCTATGGAACCGATATTTTACGAAAAAATTAAACGTTCCAAAAATAATTTGGTACGATTATTACAATCAATATGTACTGGAACCCCATTGATTTGAAACCGAATCTACCATTCGGAAGACCCATTAAATAAATATTTTGAGCAACTCATAACATTCAATAATGTTATATAAATAACCATTTAATACACAATTTTCTATTAGAATATGAATGGCACAAGCTTTAGAAGGATGTATTGATCCATTCTCGAGATATTGCACTTGTTTAAAAAATTTATAAAAATAATTACATAAAATTAAAAAAGATTAAGGATCGTCAAATAGGTTCATTTTTCATATGTAATATTATGCGATGAATCTATTAACATCACTCTCGTGGATCCACTTTATATGTAAGACAATCCCTTCTCTCTGTTTGTCTGTAAAGTATGGTGATAAATTTGGCGACCTTGGTGATTAATTTGGCGAAATGTGATGATTGTGCAAAACCGACGAAATTGACGTCGAATTTGAAAAAAATTGCGGGTGATTAACGTAAATGGAGTCATATTGACGGTTTAATTATTAAAATTTTTAATATATGGATTTTATTGCTTGTAGTGTTTTTCAAATTGTGTAACGTGGAACAAAAGTGCGTTACGATGCTCCGTGATTCAAGTGTTCCTATAGCTTCGAGTAAGTTTTTTTAATTACAAAATGACGCTTAAAGCAATGCATGCGCAGTTTGAACCACACCGGAAATTTCCTCATTTTGAGGTTCCGCCATCGAATCGAAATTCAAAAGTGTTCCGCCATCGAATTGAAATCCAAAAGTGTTCCGCGACCAAAATATTTTGGTAAACTCTGGCTTAGAGGATGCTAGCAATATTTCTAAGTGTCAAGTTAGTTTCGTTCCAAATACAATTTAATTGGGTACCTCGAACAAATTGACATGCTGTCATCCAGAAAAGAACCAAACATTAATGCACAACTGAGCATTAAAACATTGAGCTGAGGATCTTGTCCATCATTACTTTTCTTGGCAGTTTAAAGTCATTGCATTATGAAACAAAAGTCATGTGCTGTGCACATTATAATTTTAAAGTTTATTTTCATATATATTACTTTCCTTATATACATAATGTATAAGGAAAGTATTGTGACCGGGTCGAAAATTCGAATTCGAGTTTTCTACGGGAATGCACGTTTCAAGCATCACTGCTCACGAATCAAACATTTTCGAAGTGATGTCTGTCTCTCTTTCTCTGCGTGTGTGTGTGTGTGTCAGTGAGACTGTGGAGACGATAACTGACGAACGAATGGACCGATTCGAACGAAATTTGGTGCAAAAATCACAATCTGTAGACACTGGAAGCCCATTGTTTTATACGTAATCGAATGTTCAGAACCCCCCTACATTTTCGAGTGAAATTTTGAAAAAATCATCAAAAAATCAAAAAAGCTAATAAAATTACGCAAGTAGACATTTCTTATGTAAGTTTTCATTAGAAAACGATTGACATAAATTTTAGAACGCTAACATGAACCGCTCTTGAGATATTGTACATTTTAAAAAAAAATTATCAAAAAGTCATATAAAATAAAGAAAAAATATTTCCTATTGAGAAACATGTTCACTTTTCATATGTAATACCATGCGATAAATTTGGCGACATCATTCTCGTGGAAATAGCTCTTTCCATTCATGAAAAAAAATACTTTGAGTAATACTTTTGTATTTATACAATAGTCATTTATCTGCTGTAAGAATAACTTATTTCTCCGTCCATAAGGCTTGGCGAGATGTTGGCGACAAATTTGGCGGAATGTCGCCAACTTGGCGACATTTTTAATTGTTGCTAAATTAAAAAAAATCACACCAAATGTATAAAAATGAAGCTAAATCAATGAAAATGACGACTAATTGGTGAAAATTCAATGTCTTGGAAAGAATATAAGTATCTACTATAAGAATAACATTTTTTATCTGTAAAAGTAGTTAATTCATTGCATTATATAAGGGAAGTCATGTGTTGCCCACATCAGATATTTTAATGTTGGCATCTATTGGTAGACATACATATCAGTAGTTTCCAACAGCAGTTTTAGTTCCTTTATCTATTGTATGTATAGGTGCAGTTTTTAAAGAGATTTATGTGAGATTTATATTATCGGATATACAGAGGGTGTTCACACATTTTTGTAACGTTTTTAACTTTCTCCAAGAATTAAATTTAAATAAATGAAAAAAAACCTGCCTGGCATCAAGTCGGAATAGGGTTTAATTATCTTCTGCATCATTAAAAGTATTCTTTGCTTTAAAATGTCGCTAGAAAATATACAATGGATTGAAGGCTATATTTTTGCGCTTTCCGAAGAGAAATACTCTTATTAAATTATAATACTCTTATTCGATTATTAAAAAAAGATCTGAAAAACATGGTTTTAATATTTCCACACGTAAATTAAGTGACATAATTAATAAAAAATGAAAAAAGGATAGAAAGGTCAAAGTTTACATTTGACTGGGAAAAAGGTAAAAAATGCATACCCAACAAAGGTTGGTTCAGAGAAAGCAAGGAAGTTTTGCTAAAGGTTTTATGGCTATTGCTGGATTATCTTATAACGGAAAACTTAAAATAAGGGAAGTAGAAAAAAATGTCAAAATTAACTCGAATTACTATCAGAAATATGTTTTAACACTTGTTTTCAAAAAAATACATTCTATCACTTTACCCAAACAATCGTCACTGTGTTTAGTTCCATCAGGATAAGGCTACCAATCATCCCTCTAAATCTACTGCTATATTTTAAAAAAAAATGAGAAATGAAACCGGAATTGAGGCTATTCCATTTAAATCATCCCACCCAAATCCCCCGACCTGTCTCCTATGGATTACTGTGCATTTGGACTTTTAAAACAAGCTTTTTATAAGCGGCATCCCAAAACATTGGATGGACTCTGGAAGATTGTGTTGGAGGAGTGGAACAAAATCAATCTTTATTTTAAGAAACGCTCTTTTATCTTGGAAATCAAGATGTAATATGATGGTTCAGCAAAAGGGCTATCAGATTAAACATATTAGAAAATAAAATTCTTATATTTGTTTATATATATATATATATATATTTTCAAAATCGTTACAAAAATGTGTGAACACCTTCTGTAATTTAGCTAATATGAAGCAAATACGAGAGTCATTGTAATAGGTTGGCAAATGGAAGCTATAAAAATCGCCTTCCTTTAGCTACGTCACTGATTGTAGAGTTTAGATCGAGAGACTGGCCAAGGAATTCTGGATGAGATCGGACATCCTGGATGGAGCTAACCTGTCTCCGACGAACTGACAAAGGGCACTTTACTAACATTAGCAACACCTGGATGTAATTCTCAATCCATTATGGTATTTTCAAGTGTTTCATCCATATGGTATTTATCTCCTCTCTAGCTTCATGGTTATGGTGTTTTCATTTTCAAGTTCTAGGAGTTTTATCTCCTTCTCCCTTACTCTATGGGTTGAATTAAATAATTCAATTTAGCACGACCTTCTAATTTCTCTACTTTTTGTGGCATTATTTATTTTGGTTCTTTCTCCTTCTCATTAAAAAATTTTCAACCCGATCATTTTAAGTAATGGAATAAAAATCAATTTACAGGTACCATGGATGAATTTTATGAAAGACGGGAAAAACGAAAAAGAAGAAAAATTCATTACATAAAGTATGCCTCCTTCCGTAACTACATTGTCAAAGTTCTTGGAAATTTTGAAGTCCGTGCACAAATAACATCGACCGCTTCTGAAGTTATTGATTCCATACTGTTTGATTTGTTTCACCATCTGGCGAAGGCCGCTAGTCAACTGATGGTTAAGGCAGGAAGGCGAACAATCACTTCCCGTGATGTATATTTTGCTGCTAAGATGTGTTTGAAAGGAGAAATTGTCAGGCATGCTATTGCCGAAGGAGAGAAGGCTGTTACCCAGTACAGTTTGTACAAGTGAAATGCGCTGAAAATGACTTGACAATGAGCAAAACGCAGAAATCAGGTTTATTTCGTATGCAGGAAGTGATGAAGAAGTTTAGATGTAATTTGTTTAAATACATATTGAACTTGTGCGCCTTGAATATTTAAGCAGATGGAGTTAACGAATTTTAGAATATGTCCCAGATGTGTTATAAATTGCTTGTTAAAATAAGAAAATCTGAAGTCTGTTTTATTGCTTATTCTTTGAAGTGTCAGTTTATGTTTTATATCTTAAAATTTCGCACATTTTTGGCTGTAATTTTGTATTAAATACACCGAAACAATGTTTGATACCTGAGTATTATACCGAGCTCTATAATGTTTACAGCCAAAATAGATGCTTAATTTGACAATTTTCATACATGGCCCGGCTAAATCCCAGAGGCCGGGTACGGTCGTTTTTTTTATCGCGTCAAATCGGCGATAAGCGGAGTGCTATTTTGCTACCTTGGTAACGCTTTAACTCTTCATAATTATGGTAACCTTGCGAGTTGGTTGGATACTAAGGCGACTGTCTTAACATCAGGCGCCAGAAAAGTCGCCAAATTCAACACCGTACCGGTCTTTGGGATAATGCCAAAATAAACAGATCTAATTTAAAATTTCAAAGATTTTAAATTTGAAAGAAACACAACCTTTCTAAAATTTAAATTATTGATAAGAAACAATATTTAAGAAATATAAACAACCCAAAAATAAATGTTTCTTAATTCCTGTCCACAACTGCCGTATTTTTGCCGTTCAAAATAAATATTAGTACAGAATGAGATGCCTCGACTAAATCATTACGTACGGAGGCATAGCCTTCTTGCAACTCTATAGTAGTAAACAATAAGCTACCATTGTAGCTGTCATTTCGCGCCTTTTATGAGTAAAGTGATCAAATCAGACTCTGCCGCCATTTTGAGTCATAAACTGACGCTCTTTTGGTTTATATTTGTTATGACTGAAAATAGAAATAGAGATCTAGAAAATAAATTTCAGATTAAAAACTTGGTCGTAGTGTTAATAAGATCAGGAACTTAATGGTGGGAAGGCATTTCCCAAAGACCGTTATGGTCCAGAATTTGGCGATTTTTTTGGCGTCAATTCTCTTACGGCGCCCGATGCTTATAAAATGCATCTTTAGCTTATAGAAAGGCATTACCGTTAATATTTTTGCAAATTTAACAAGATTCTAAGAATTTTAAACACGCGAATGAGTTTTTTTATTTTAAAGTCGATGATTAGAAATTTGATAAAAAGCGATAAAAACGAAACTTGGGTATTTTTCGGCCGGTCGTTTTCTATCGAAGGTCGCTATGTGGAAACAGCCGCTTGCCCAATAGTTGATCTGTTGTAATTCGAACATGGATTTACTCTCTCTTTAAAAACATCACAGAATCCGGGCACCATTGGCTGTCGGAGGTCGCACGTAGCAACAGCTATTTATGCTATTTATGCAACAGGTGTTCCGTGACTCATAGAGCGATGTAACAATTCGAACATTGATCTACGTCGGCTAAAAGATATCACAGAATCCGATCCTGCTGTCTGTCGGAGGTCGCACGAAGCAACAGCTATATGTGCAACTTGTGTTCCGTGTCTCATAGAGCGATGTAGCAATTCAAATACCGAAATTTGATAAAAAATGGAATTTAGAACGTTCGTACATACTTGCAATCAACCACTGATTGCACAATGCAATCGCATTTACCACTATCATTCAAACCATAAAAAAAATATACTAAATCTGTCACTCTTCACAGCCATTCAGCCCACACAAAACAAATCAAAGAAACTTGAAAAACGATGAAGAAAGATCTCCAAACTTTGCTCGAATTTATAAAATTCCAAAATCAACACATGGTTGGATCCAAAAATCCAAAATCAACGGGACTGGTTAGTCACAAAACGACTGAGCAGAACAGAAAAAGCAAGAAATGGCTGTTGATCTGCACAAGTTTCAAAGAGAGTTGCCAGCGTTAAAGAGGGTTGCCAGAGTTACAAAAAAAAACCCTCCAAGGTGGCAACATAGCACTTCGCTTATCGCGAATTTGGCGCGACAAAATAAAACGGCTGTACCAGTCCCTGGGATTGAACCTCTGGGAGTAATGAGAACTTAAATGAAAGCAGACGTATTTCGTTGATATTCAGGGAGGATGTACTCTTTTATTTTTGGCGATACGGTTCAAGATTGTGATATTTGTTTTTCCTTTTAGGTCGCCATAAGATGAAATGCGTTCATTATCTGGTGTCACGAAGTGCCAGAGAATGCTGCTTCGAAAGGGACAAAATCAGCTATACTGGAGTATTCTTATGTTTTTGGCATAAGAATACTCCAGTACTTTAGTGTATTTGTAATATCGTAATATCGTATCGTAATTTTTGTAATATAATAAATCACCTCTGCATGTTTGACGTTAAGTTTAATTAAATTTCTACTTCTAGATGCATCTGTAGAAGATTATGAACATGGGAAATTTAATTATAATTCCTTTGTACAAGAAAAAAATGTTATTATAAATGTTATTTTTCATACATACATTCAATCTCTTGTACTGTTACTAACTTTCTAGAAACAAACGAATTAAAAAATTGCTGCAAGTCTTTCTTTTCAATAATATTTTCTTTTTCTCTTTCATAACGGCAAGTCGTCTTTATAAACGTTTATATAATTTTTTATGCAATACATACACTCTATCTACTTTCAATTTTAAATAAGGCCTTAAAATTGTATAAATTATACATATTTTTCAAATAGAAACAGCAAGTATTAATTATAAAAACATTCTGAGAGAAAATACTGAGCTAGCAACTTTTAAAGTGTCTTCCACACTTCTGCATTTTTACAAATACCGGCTTCAATTAATCCTTCACATTCTGTCATTCCAATCTTTGGGATGCTGAAGACATTTTAATTAATCCTTCATCTTCAAAGGGTTTAAGAGATTAACTGTCAGCCTACAAGGAAGAAGAAGGCTTTGTCTGTACGGTCAAGAGTTTCTCGATAATCTGGGATTTCCTTCTGAGCGTCTGTAACATTAGATAAAACTCGCCTTTCCGAATGTTATGGAAGGTATTAAGAATGTAAATTGCATGTAATAGAATTAAGATAAAAAAATAAATTGAGAATTAAAAAAAAAAAGTGGATATTTTTGTAAGGTGTATTAATTAATGCATAGTTTTACAAATTCGACTAAATTACGTAGCATAGTTTTACAAATTCGACTAAAATTTGTCACTATTCAATATGCTTTAATGCAGAGCTAAGTAATTCTTAGGTAAGGTTTAATTACTAAAATTTTACACTACACAAGCGAGTAGAAGGGAAGGGGTGGGCACAAGTGCTTATCACTCAAAAATTTTGGAAATTTCAAAGTTTAATTTCAAAGAACTGTTTTGGATTTTGCAATGGCAATTTTAGTCGTATTTGGTAAAATTTAGGCGAAGGTATATCTCACAAAGCAGTTTTACGTATCCTTATTTTACAAAAGATTTTCTCACAAAAAATATTACACAAAAACATTTTTATCCAAAAATATTTCTATTCAAAGAATAATAAACGGTTGATGCCTAGTTTTGATATTCGGGTTTGGCGACCAAAATAATGTTTGGTCTGATTTGAGTTTTGAAACGGTAATTTGGGTCAGATATGATATTTTTACTTTCTTTTACGTAGTATTGAGAAAGTATTGTTTTCCCAAAAATTTTTGATTTCGTGATTTTGATGCAAATGTATGTTTTAAGACATTCTGAACACGTTCTGACTATTTTTGGAGGGATGTCTGATATCTGTGGTCGATTTCTTATGTACACAATAGCAGATACGAATATTAATGTATTTTCACGAAACTTTTATATCCGGCTTTGTTATAAAAAATCTAGAACTATATAAAAATTTTTTAATTCGAGCTAAAACATGGTAGCGTAGCTTTAACATGGCACCGTAGGAAAAATTTTTATTTATTTGTGGTTCACTGTTCACCAGATATAATAGTTTCATTCATTGTTGTGAAATAAAGCGGCGATACTATTTTTTTTTCTGTCCGTGACGTCATTAGCCCTCTTGCAAGTTACCTCCCCCCCCAGGGTACATTGCCAAGTAGGGTATCGATCGAAATATTTTATCAAGTCTTTTAAATTTAATGGTAACATGCTATATTTGTAAACATTTAGACCCACAATACCGATTTTTCAAATTTTATTTGTAAAATTTGAAAAAAAGAATGAATTCTGAATGATTCAGAATAATATGCCTATATTTTGGCACCAGATTTGTCCTCTAAACGATGACGTAATTATTTCCGAAAATGAGCCACTTTTGGAGGCGCCGCCTTATCAAACGCAAGGGCTATGCATCGCAAGACCGACGAAATATTTACTATCATGTAGACTTAAATATATTATCAAACCTTATTTAACTTATTATGACGTAATTATTTCGTTCTGGGCTCTTGATCTCTTATGTCTCAACATGGATCGATTAATCATTTGTATAAAATCTATCTCAAGCTCGATGTATTTTAACCGGTGCTTGTTCTGAGTTTTTAAAAATTGTAATTTATTTTCTCATGAATCTGTCATAAATCACACCAAATTGATTGAGTCAACACTTGCTGAGATTGATGCCACGTATAATTTCTCAGTTTAGTATTTGCGGAATACTCATTATAGCACGAATTTTCTTCTAAAAAGTACATAGAATGATGAAGATTTAGTGGTTTTCATTTTATATGACCTACCTTTACGTAACTTAACGCCATCTGTTGGGTCATCAATTGGATTGATATCTGTCGGACAGTGTTGGCGTATCAAGTTTGCAAGTAAATGAGTATATTTGAACAAGCACTGCGGAGTTTGAAAAGCACATTCATTTTTACCGTTAATAACTTCATTAATTTGATTGGTATCCGACTGTCCCTCAGACATTAAAGTAGCCTTCCAATAGATCAAACTAGTCTTTAAAGCCAAGCTCTAGCAGAATTATCGCATAAATGAGCACCCTGCAACACGTGAACAACCGTTTAAAACAGACGTCCGTTTCTGTAAGAATTTTTCCCATCGTCCCAAAGTCCGGCTGCAATTCTTTCTCTTGTGATGTATACGCTCAACATTAACTTTATCCGTGCCAATTGAGATCATAGGAACATGTCTTTCAGCGGATATTTCCATAAGATCCACATGTACATGGAAATGTGTCGAATTGAAAATGTTCTCTTGTTCGGTGGGCAAGCGAATCGTCAACACAATAATTACCTTTTAATTTAATCTCCAAAAATCACCAAAAAAGGGTTAGAAACATAATTTTAATTTTCATAGAGTTAAATAATGCATTTTGATTATGACCAGTTTGTCAGATGGAATTGTTATAAGTTTTAATGATGCGTGAGTTTCATAAAAAAAATTATGCGCAAAGTGCAATTTTTAGAAATTTTTTTTTGTAAAATTGGGAAAAATCTGGATAACATGTGGATTCCGTAAAAATTTTTTTGGAAAGTGCATTCTTTGAATTTTTGAAAAGTGCTAACATTGAAATGCTGTAATAATATGTTTGATCTTAAAGAAACCGATTGGTTTGAAAGGTGCTTAAAATAATGCGTCCACATGCAATGACTCAAAAACTAATATGAATTTAAAAATGTCTCGATGATGCAAATGGTAGTCTGACCTTAGGCACCTATGTACTGAGTTTCGTGGCTTAGCATCATAAAGAGTTTCTGCTGCAGGTGATATAAACACACGCGCACATATGAATATATATTTTAAGTTATTATTAGATAGAAAATTTTTAAAGTCTGTAGGCAAGGTCAACTTGTTTAAGAAAGTTGTCATATATCATCCCTGTTATGTTATTCGTAGGCCACTTCTGCTTTCCATTTGGATAATAAACCACTAATATTAGTATAAACGTTATCTATTTGAAATACATAATGATATAGATCATATAAATCTCTGCAAAAAGATTTCTTTCTGCTTTTAATTCATACACTTCCACACTTATAAATATTTTACAAAGGGCTATTTAGCCTCCTTAACTTATGTCATTTCATGCTTTAGAATGAAGACATTTAAATTAATCCATCTTAAGAGGGTTTAAGAGATTAACTGCCACCCAATAAGAAGAAAGATTGGGTTTGTTTGCAAAGTCAAGGGTTCCTTTATACTCCGAAATTTCTTACAATCCTATAAAAACAATTTTAAACTACCTTTCTCATGTTATAAAGGTAGTAAAACATGCAAACTTATAAGGAAATTAAGACAAAAAATGGACAATTATTTATAGATGAAGAATTTAGAAAGTATTTGGAGATTTGATATTAAATTACAGTTGCATCGCCTAACTTATTTAAATACGTTTTTGTGCAGGATTATGTATAATGTTTTCATCATAATACATTGTGCAGAAAACGTCTTGTAACAGGTTAAAAAACTCACAACGAAACTCGCAATATATTTTGAGCTCACAAAGCAACCAATAGTCGTTCATTGCAAGCACAGTTAACAGCTATTCGGTGATAATCAGCTCTACCAAGAGTGAACAAGAAAGATCAATCATGCATAAAGCATTGATTATGAAACACTTTACAACTGAAATGCTATTTTATTTAAACAGCTCTAAAATACGATACATTCAGCTCTCATATATTTTAAATTATCACAGTACTACAACAATTTATTATATTTGAAAACTTAAAACTTAAGCTAAAAGAATGAACTTTATTCAAATGACGTCATCGAAGTATAAATCGTCTGGCTCTCTATGTAAAAGCAGTGAAGATTTCATTCATACACTTTTATTCCAGACTCCTGAGTTAAATAATTTTGCGTGAAAAAATTCAGCAATTCTTATACAACTCATCTTACAATCACTTGTTTACATTCTGCATCCATTAAAATTAGGCTTCGTTGTAGAAGTTTGGTGATTATTTAAACTCAAAAATATTGTAATTGCGTTGGCGCAGAATATAGTTGCACAGAAAGTACGTAAATAAAGCGGTTTTAGGACGGATGCAACACTAAATATAAATTAAAAAAAAATTTGAAAATCACGATTTTTTTCACTGGGAAAAAAAAATGGATGCCATATTTTATTTTGAAGAGGGTCACGTGATCTCTTCATATTAAGTGGGTGTAATTATTATTTTAATTTTTATTTAAAAAAACTACCGAACATAGTTTTCTGAATTTTTTTTATATATTGTATGGGATAATTTGAATATTTCCTAAAATTTTCGAAGCAATTTGTGAATTTTAACTTCGCTTAAAATATTTTTGAAAAATTAGGTTCCATAGGGTTTAATGTATTTCACTTTTTCAACCCGAGTTCAATCTAACACTAATTGGATGATATTATTCATTTACATTCCCATATGTCTCACACACTGGTTCAACAACATACTAAAATTTAATTTTGATAAAGTTATTTCTACAGTAGTTATCGTGCGAACGGACGGACAGGCAGATAGAAGTCATAAGTGCATTCCAACTATGTTGTAAAGTGTTAAAAACAGGGATTCAATGCTGTAGTTGTCGCACTAGGAGGATAGTTTCTGGTATTAATTAGCTTGAAAATATACCGTCAGCAACAAAACTCATTATAAACTGTAGTTTTGCAAGTAAGTTTTGACCTACGGAATAGTGCTGTGCAGCTGATAGCGCATTTAGAAATCTTACGCGAAAACTTGTTTAATATACGTTTAAATAAATAAAACCATATCACAGTGTCATTGGTTTTGAAATAAAATTAACGAAATTGAAATTTGGCGCTTTTGGCGACATTATTGGCAATATACAAAATGTCTTATTCATACTCACGTGTAATACACAGATCATAATGAAATTGAAATTTTCGTCTGAAATAAACGAAGCAAATTGTTTGGCGTAGAAATACAAAAATATTTCAAAAAGTGTTTTTTATCATAAATGGAATGATCTAGATACATTCACGATCCAATTAAGAATTTCAAAGCATTATTTTCAAAGGGTAAGACCGGCTAGTGGTTAGTGCCTGACGATTGCACTCGGACGACCCAAGTTCAATTCCCTGCTCTACCCAAACTGTTTCCGTGTTCACGCAGAGTACGGGTATGGTTAATATGCGAGTCCGTACGTACTTCCGAGAAGTTGGTGGTAGGGGAAGGAGGGCACGATCTCTGAGGTTGCCATAGATACCTTGCACCTTCGGGAAGGTCGGATGGTCTGGTTTGAAGAAGAAAACCCCACTTTCAATGTAGAAACATAATATTTCCGGGAACAATGTTTATAGTAGATAGATATTCAAATGGAAATGTAATAGTTTTAAATACGATATGTATGTAAATAGTATTAACGTAATATATGTTATTACAACAGCAGCTAAATGCGTTGTATTCATTGCCTTGATGTACTTGTTGCAAACGTGAAATAAAAAAATCTGATGTGGGCAACACATGACTTTCCTTATATAATGTAATGAATTTACTACTTTTACAGTAAAAAAATAGGTTTTTCTTATAGTAGATAATTATATTCTTTCCAAGATATTGAATTTCGACAATTAGTCGTCATTTTCATTTATTTAGCATCATTTTTATCCATTTGGCGAGATTTTCGTTAATTCGGCAACATTTCAAAAAGTCGCCCAGTTGGCGACATTCCGCCAAATTCGTCGCCAAAATCTCGCCAAGCGTTATGCACTAAGAAAAAAGTTATTCTTACAGCAGATAAATGACTATTGGCGTTCAAATACAAAAGCATTATTCAAAGTATATTTTTTCATGAATAGAACGAGCTAGATCCACGAGAATGATGTCACTCAATTTATCGCATCGTATTACATATGAAAAGTGAACATGTTTCTCAATAGGAATTTTTTTTTTTACTTGACTTTTTCATAATTTTTTTGAAAATGTACAATATCTCGAGAACGGTTCATGTTAGCGTTCTAAAATTTATGCCAATCGTTTTCTAAGGAAACATTATGTAAGAAATGTCTATTTGTGTAACTTTATTAAAGGTTTGATTTCTTGATGATTTTTTCAAAATTTCACTCGAAAATTTAGGGGGTTCTGAACATTCGATTACATTTAAAAACAATAGGCTTCCAAGTATTCACGGATTGTGATTTTTGTACCAAATTTTATTCGAGTCGTTCTATTCTTTCGTGAGATATCGTCTCTACAGACTCACTGACACACGCACACACACATACTTTCACACACACACACACGCACATTACCTCGAAAATGTTTGATTCGTGATCAGGGATGCTTGTAACGTGCTCTTCCGTCGAAAACTCGAATTCGAATTTTCGACCCCGTCACAATACTTTCCTTATACATTATGTATATAAGGAAAGTAAAAATACTTTTCAATACAATTTAAAAGATTAACTTGAGAAGAAAATGTATTAAGAAAATGTAATACGGATATATGCAAAAGTTTAGCTTTAATCTAGATACACAAAAAAGTTTTTAAAATACTTTATGTACAATCTGTAGTTAGTTGTATATTTTTCTTTGGGGTTCGATTAATGTACTCTAATTCTATAGCCCTAATGTATCATTTGCTACCGATATAACCTACTCTTTTCAACGTCTGCAATATTTTTCAAAAACATTGTGTCACTCGGGATTTTTTCCTTTGAGAACTTATGGAAGTACGCTTGGTTTGACGCGTTTAAACGGACGGTTGGAAGCGTGGTAACTCGACTGTGACACTTTCAGTAGTTTTGCTTCATTGTGTAAAAAAGACGATCGAAAAAGAAATTGGATCTCTGTAACACTTAAAGTAGAACTATTAATAGGAATAGGACACCCGCGTGTTGGAGACGTTTTCCCAAACTGTATACCTTGCAATTAAATTGTTTTTGTTTAATTTACGATTGCCAGATTTCAAAGTACAAGTGTGTTATTTTTTGTTGTGTTTCACATGGCTGCAGGTCAATCAAAACGATGAAAGGGATAAGATGCGTAAATAAAGAAGACACAAATGTCTTTATTATGTAGGTAAATAATTAATATAGGTTTTAAATTCATATATTCGTTTGTTACATTCCTTGCATTGCATTGAATATTAAAGTGAGAATTTTTGAATGAAAATACATATTTAGCTATCCAGCTTTAGATAGTTTAAACACTTTAAGTGTTTATGAATGTGAAACAGCCGCATTTTATGCATATCCTAATGTATTTTGATATTATTTTGTTAGTCTATATGCACTGTACAGAAAAGTTAATAGTCAACGTAATTTGTAAGACAGAGAGGGATAAATTAAATATAAAAATCTTCTCGTTGTGAGTTTTAATCACCACTCTTTACTTTCCTTATATACATAATGTATAAGGAAAGTATTGTGACGGGGTCGAAAATTCGAATTCGAGTTTTCGACGGGAGAGCACGTTTCAAGCACCCTGATCACGAATCAAACATTTTTGAGGTGATGTCTGTCTCACTGTGTGTATGTGTGTCAGTGAGCCTGCGGAGACGATGTCTCACGAACGAATGGAGCGATTCAAACGAAATTTGGTACAAAAATCACAATCCGTGAATACTGGAAGCCTGTTGTTTTTATACGTAATCGAATGTTTAGAACTCCCCCTAAATTTTCGAGTGAAATTTTGAAAATATCATTAAAAAATCAATACCTTTAATAAAGTTACGCAAATAGACATTTCTTATGTAATTTTTCCTTAAAAAACGATTGACATAAACTTTAGATCGCTAGCATGAACCGTTCTCGAGATATTGCCCATTTTCCAAATAAATGTAACAAAAAATCCCATAAATTAAATAAAATCTATTAACTGTTGAGAAACATGTTCACTTTTCATATGTAATATCATGCGATATATTGAGTGACATCATTCTCGTAGATGTAGTTCGTTCCATTTATGAGAAAAGGTACTTTGAGTAATACTTTTGCATTTGAACGCCAATAATCATTTATATGCTATAAGAATAACTTACTTCTCCGTCCATAACGCTAGGTGATATTTTGGCGATGAATTTGACGGAATGTCGCCAACTTGGTGACTTTTTAAAATGTTGCCAATTAACGAAAATCTCGCCAAATGGATTAAAATGACTCCAAATCAATGAAAATAACAACTGATTGACGAAAATTCAATATCTTGGAAATAATATAAGTATCTACTAGAAGAAAAACCTATTTTTTTAATGTAAAAGTAGTAAATGTATTGCATTATATAAGGAAAGTCATGTGTTGCCCACATCAGATTTTTTTTATTTGGTCACTAAATATGAACATATAACCAGAAGCAGAGATCAGTAAACACATACCTAATATTTTACTTTTGTTAAATGAATTTTGGGTTTCTGTCTTAGGGGGCTTGCTGTGACCTAATTCTAGACAATAGGATAACAAGAATAACAAATGGATGTTATTTACATTTATGCAGGATTGTACATTTGCTTTACATAATTATTTATAAGTCGCTTCATTAACATTATTATCTTTCAATAATAAAACAAGATTTAGCATGAACTTTGCTTTTTGTTCACTAAAATTAATCAAACTCTTGTAAATTATTAATAAGCGTTTAATTTTCCCACTTAATTAAGCAATTGAATATTTATAATAATTAGCTAGTCTCAGGAAACGATAACTAATCATCACTGATTATTTTTATGTATTAAAATGGAATTGTTTGTTCATTTTAAATAAAGTAGATTGCTGCTCATAGCAGATGATGATGAGGGCTGTTTGCGAAGCCAGGTTTGGAAGCATATCACACTACACATAAAATCTGCGTGATTTTCACTTCGGACCTTTCTGGAGAGATTTTAATTTCCACATCTACGAAAAAATCGAAAATTTTGAAAATTCGAATTAAGGGTTTTTCAAAATATATCAAATTAGATAGAGAAATATAATTACAATTTAAGTAATACAGAGGATTTAAAAACTACTTACACCACTTTGTTTTTCAACATTCATCATTCCAGTTTTAATACTTTCTAACATAGTTAGTTGTAAAGTGTTAATGGCTTTGTTCATTCTGTTTGTCTGACCGTTTGCACGATAACTGCTGTAAAAATGACTTCATCAAAATGAAATTTTAGTATGTTATTGAGACGGTCTGTGGGACATATGGGACTGAAAATGAATAATGTCACTCAATTAATTTCAGATTTAACCGAGAATGAAAAGTTTAAATGAAATATATCGAACCCTATGGTATATACATTTTCAAACATTTTTAAGTGGAGTTAAAATTCACAAATTGCTTCGAAAATTTTAGGAAGTATTCAAACTATCACCTAAAATATGTAAAAAAATCAGCAAAATATATTAAGTAGTTTTATAAATAAAAATTGAAGCAATAATTACAACCTTATTATATGAAGATATCACATGACTCATTTCAAAATGAAAAATAGAATACATTTTTTCCCCTGTAAAAATCGTGATGTTCGAAGATCTTTTTAATTTATATACTGTGTTACATACGTCCTAAAACCGGTTTATTTTTGCATATTTTCTATGTATCTAAATTCTGTGCCAACGCAAGAACAATAGTTTTGATTTTAAATTGTCACGAAACGTTGATTATTCCTACAACGAAGCCTAATTTTTATAGCATGCAGAATGTAAACAAATCAAGCGATTGTAAGATGATTTATATAAGAACTGCTGACTTTTTGAGCAAATTATGAATTTTTATGATTTTTTGTAGTGATGTTTAATTGAGTCGGTTGTTTGAAAACCATAATAAGCCGTATTTTTTAGGAAAACCGGATTATTGTGGTTTTGGAATTTTTGAAGATAGTTTCATGTGTTGTGAATAGTTTTATTAAATTTAACGTGTAATACAGTTTCTTCATTTTTTTTTTAACAAAACAAGCATATTATACTAATAAAACACCAAAAAATAAAAATAATACTGACAGTATAAGGGGAGTCAAGGATAGCATTCCAAACGAACATCAAAATTTTATGATGAATTGCTGAACCAGACAACTGAACAAGTGCAAGGTATCAATGATAACGAACAGAATCAGATGACAAATATGATTATAGGCTTTAAAAATTGTTAAATGTCTTACGCATTTCTTCATATAACAATGCTAAGAAATAAACAGTAATTTTGTATTTTGTGTACATTTTTAAAACTAATTTGTGCCTTAAAAATAATTCACATTTGATGACCCTATTATACTCAAAAAATATATCAGAAATGTCATCTACTCATTTTAGTGCGTCAGATGAACTGAAGAAAAATAATTTTTGGAGCAACACGTCTCTAGAAATTCCTATATGATAGCTTCATAAGAAATGCATATGCTCTAAAATCCCTAATATTTCAACAATTATGAAGTTAGTAAAACGAGAAACTAGATATTGTTACAGACTGAACGGAAATAGGCAGATCTTCTATTGAAGGTGTCTGAAATAGACTGCGTTGCTGAAACTCTTTAATAATCTCTTCTGAAACTCTTCATTGACACTCATATGACTAGGGGAATTTCTCTCACTCTAAAAAAAATGCTTTGTTTTTGGATTGGCAAAAAATGCCAGTAATTATCGTCTGACGTACTGAAAACAGACGACGATATTTCTGATAAATATTTTAAGGTATAATAGTACCACCTCTCTGAGAAAAAAAACCGTACGATTTTAATTTTTGGATACAGTAAAATATTTTCAAATTTTATGTTCCCAATTTTCTCTCACCCTGATGAAATTTCTTAACGCCTTATTGATACAGTTGAAATTTACGAACATCATTTCGATATGAATAATAGTTTTAAAACGTTTACGGAAGTTACTTATCGCTCAATATTTACAATGATCAGTAAAATTCGCAGGAATCAACTACGTCCCCTCAACTAAACAACTCAAAGTCGGAGTTTTTATTAATTTCTGTGTAACTCGGTTCCTTTGGGGTCGGCATGGAAGTCTTCCACGTCAACAACAGGAAATGGATTATTTAAGGGGATATTTATGATGGCGCTCAATTTCGTTGATGGCAATAATTCATTGTGTTTTATAGCTTAACCTGACAATGGCTGCATAGAATTGATGTAGACTGGATGTCACATGCTGCAGATGTGTTCCAGAATGGTTATCATTAAGAACAGTGAAAGTTCTTTTGATGTCTTTGCATTGTGTTAGATTGAGATGTGTTTCAAGCTCTATAATGGAGTATTATTCTTACTTCATACTATTGCATACAGAAAGTATTGTTTTAAAAAAATAATAGTATTTAGGATTACGAAGAAAAAATAGTTTTCACGGAATAACGTTCTGTTATATATCTTTGCAGGGTTCTCAAAGACCTATAAATCACTCAGCTGCTATATAGAAGTCAGAACCACCTGATCATAGAAGTTCAAAATATGAATATGGAAATTAAAACAACTAAATTTAAACAACTAAAAACCCTATCCAAAATCTAATTATATATCTTTGAAGGACTTTTAAAGGTACACAAATTCCTAATACATATCTTTGTAGGGCTTTCAAAGACCTATAAATCACTCAGCTGCAGTATAGAAGTCAGAACCACCTGGTCAAAGAAATTCAGAATATGAATATGGAAATTAAAACAACTAAATTTAAACAGCTAAAAACCCTATCCAAAATCTAATTATATATCTTTGTAGGGTTTTTAAAGGTATATAAATTCCTATTATATATCTTTGTAGGGCTTTCAAAGACCTATAAATCACTCAGCTGGAATATAGAAGTCAGAACCACCTGACAAAGAAGTTCAAAATATGAATATAGAAATTAAAACAACTAAATTTAAAAAAACTAAAAACCCTATCCAAAATCTAATTATATATCTCTGTAGTTTTTTTAAAGGTATACAAATTCCGTAGTAACTGTTTATAATTAGCATTTTTAGTTTTCGTGCTATAAGCATAAAAATCTTAAAAACGGAAAAAATTGAATTTTTTCAAATTAACAAGACATTTGGTCGAACACTTTAAGAGCTTTGTAAAAACAAATTATTGAACTGGCAACGAATTTCCTACTCGCAATTTTTGTCATTTACTGTTTATATCTATCTTTTATAGTTTGGAGGATACGTTGAGTGAAAGTAAGAAACAATAATCAAAAACTCTAAAGGACAAAAGCTTTTCTTTTTCGAGAACAGTATAAAAAATATTAAAATATCGAAATGATTTTTATATGTTCATAAATGTTATCTTTTTTCTGACATAGTATGTATAAATTGTTTGTATTGCTTATCTATTAGATTCGGAGATGCAGACGTTCAAAGCGTTTGCATTTTCCCCATGCAAAGGATAAGATAAATTTGAGCAATCAATTTAAGCACTGATGACATAAAAATGTAGCATACAGCTGTTTCGATGCTTCGATGAATTTCCGTCTTCAGTACCGATTTTCCGCATGCACATAGTGGGCGTATCTATTGTTAACTGTGGATACTAAAAACTAACAGAGTCACATCTAAAATGTGCTGTTAATAAACATCTGCTGATAGCAGCGTAGTTGGTAAATATTAAAACATGTTCTGAATATAGATTAGAAAATTGAGTTATAAAAATGAATGCTTTAAACATTGATTTGAAATCTATATAAATAAAATTGAAAATCTGTCTGTCTGTCTGTCTGTTTGTCCATCATCACCGGAGAGCGACTGAACCGAATTTGATGAAATTTTGTGGGTAGCCTGTAAATAGCCCCACTTAAAATTTAGTCTATGTTTTGAGTTTTAACGACCAGTGGTTCTCGAGACATTAGTCAAAAACGAAACTTTCGTTTGTCTCATCATCACGAGAGAACAGCTGAACCGAATGTAATGAAATTTTGTGAGTTGCCTTAAAATGGGTCCCCATAAATTTTGTCCAAATGTCGAGTTTCTCAGATCAGGGGTTATCGATATATTAATGAAAAACGGAACATTTTACTAGGAGTTCTACTCTCTAACTCCGTGGTTTATCCAAACGGAAAGGATGAAAATCGTTTGTTTAAAACGTCAAAGAGATTTAAAACTTCATTTCTGAATTTGGTGCAGGATTTTTGCACTAATTAGTCACTCTGAAAGCATGAATTGTTTGAAACATGAATTTAAATGGAAAATCTATCACCATGTTTTTCTTCCCACAAGCTTTTACGCAACGATGAAAAGTATTAAGAAATCAAAATGGTTAATAAATTTTAACATTTTATGAGGATATATCATGTTGCTCGGCAACGCAATTAAATTAAATGTGTTTGTTAGTGTTTTTATTATTTTTTTGTTCGATTTGAATAATAAATAAATGGATGAATTGATATAAAAGTATATCTTATGAATGGACGGTTTAATTTTTCTTTTAATTATATTAATTGCTGACTGCGTACATCACTTTAATTTATTTCGGCAAAGAGTTTTCAAGCTTATATTGGCAAAAAAAGGCGGGAAATTGAGACGACGTGGAATTCTTTTCTTTAGCGAGTTAGCGTTATTTTGATAAAAGCTGGTGTTTAGTTTTTGTGAATTTGCAACTGTTTAGTTTTACGAAGTTGATTTGTTTATATTTTGTACGACCAGGGTCGTGTATTTACTTTAATTTTTCCTCTTGAGGAAAGCTGTGCTCATGACGTCGCTGAAGGAGCGACCAGCATGTAGCACTGGCTTGGATATGGACAACGTGGCTAATGTTGTAGATGTGGAAATGGCGGATTACCCTAGAAGAGACAACAGCTTTACCGCCAATTATCTGATGAAGGATAGGTAAATCTTGCGGCAAAAAATGGAGTTCAACTGTTTGGAATTATAATACGTGGGAAAAGTGGGAAGATAGTGCTTAATCACCCCCGAAAACTGAAAATGGAACTGGAAACCCATACGGAAGGAAGAAGAGTAAAAGAGCTGAGCATAACAAGAAACCAAAACATTATTATAACAACAGAAAATAAAGAGTGTGCAGTAAGTGTTTTAAAGATTTCTCAATTGTTTGGAATAGAAACAGAGACTACACTTATTGAAGATTTCATCTGTACTAAACAATTACTTAGATGGGTTCCAATTGGAATATCTAACCAAGAAATATACGACGAATTAAAAGAAGATATCCACTGCTTAAGAGTGACCAGATTCACGAAACCAGGCTCCCAAGAGCCAATAACGACAGCGTTAATCAGTGAAATAGGAAAGAAGGAAATAGACACTGTGAATATATGTTGGATGAGAATTAGAGTTTCTCCTTTCATAGATTATCCTCGAATCTGCAAGAAATGCCTCAAATATGGCCATTTAATGCGGACATGTAGAGGAATAATAAAATGTCCCAAGTGCGGAGAAAATCATGAAGTAGAAGACTGTGTGACAGTTACTGCGAAGTGTTTCAGATGTGGGGGGAGCACCTTGCCAACAGCAAAGGACGCGAAGAATGTGAAAAGGAGATTAACATACATGAAATAGCCAAGAGAGGCAAAATTCCCCCCAGAGAAGTTAGAGAAATCACCCGAAAGAAAACATTCGCTGAAATATTACAACCTCAGAACCAAGATAAAGAAGTGGAGAAAATAGAAGTCAAAGAGAAACCACAAGGAATACTGGAGAAGGTAGAACAGCTGATAGAGATAGTAGAACAATTGCAAATTACTGTCGCTCTGCAAGACAACGAAATAAAAAGAATAAGCGCCCATATAGAGACCAAAAATAAAGAGCACGAGGAATTTGTGAGGATTTTAAAAAGCACTAACAGAGAACAGAAGGTGCACATTGTCGCAGCAAAAAAACTACACAAAACCCTAAAAACAATAGAAGATACCAAGTATTCAAATAATAAGGAACACAAGAAAAGGTCAGAAAGGGGGCATAAGCCCGGTCCTTTTGATTCAAGTGCTTCGAGCTGCTCTTCGTTTTCGGATCAAGTCTCTTTAGATCCCGGCTTTTCTGTGGACGGGAACTTTTCTGGTGTCAAGTAATTTTATTTCCCGGATTCTTTTTTGTTTCGGTGCCTCGAAAAGTTTTCGAGAACTTCTTTTTCATTTCGGCTTTCGTATTTTTTAGGGAAGCGAGTTCCGCTCCTTCCGTGGGCATAAGTATGCCTTTGGAAGCCCTTCTTTATTCCTCTCAACTTGATTCTCTTCAACTGGCTAATATGATTATCCTCCAATGGAACGTTAGGGGATTTATGGCTAACCTTGCTAGCCTACAAAAACTGGTTGAGGAGCACCAGCCCCATATCGTGGCATTTCAAGAACCGTGGCTCAAAAGAACAGTTCAGTTAAAAGGATACACGAACTGCCAAAAAAATAGGGAATTACCCTCTATTGGAGGCGGGTTACTTATAGTAGTAAAAAATGAACTAAGTTACAAAACGGTAGGGATTGGACAAGACAACGAAGGTACTCTGGAATACCAAAAAATCAAAGTGATTATGGAGGGAAAAGAATACAAAATAATTAACATTTACAGGAAACCGAAAACCCTAAAGGCAGAAGAGCTGGAGAGGCTGTAAACCATTATGGAACTGAACACCATTTTATGTGATGATATGAATGCCAAAAAATAAAAGTGATTATGGAGGGAAAAGAATACAAAATAATTAACATTTACAAGAAACAGAAAATCCTAAAGGCAGAAGAGCTGGAGAGGCTGGAAGCCATTATGGAACTGAACACCATTTTATGTGGTGATATGAATGCCAAAATATCAAAGTGATTATGGAGGGAAAAAAATACAAAATAATTAACATTTACAGGAAACCGAAAACCCTAAAGGCAGAAGAGCTGGAGAGGCTGGAAACCATTATGGAACTGAACGCCATTTTATGTGGTGATATGAATGCCAGAATTATAGCCAAAGGCAACAACAAAATCTAATATCAGCGGGGAAAGACTACAAAAATGGATTCGAGAAAACAACTGTGTTCTTGTAAACAAAGACAAAAAAACGTATCAAAGAAATCTTAGAACAACTTCAGGAATCGACTTAACCATCATGACTCCTGACGTAGCTTACCAATTTGACTGGAATACACTGGAAATCACTTACGGGAGCGATCATTTCCCGATAGTAATAAGATCCTTCAATGAGAGCCCTAAAAAGAAAATCAATCGGTAAACAAATCGGAAAAATTACCTCAACTGGGAAAAGTATACTCGCCAGTTGGACATAGCTATAAACTCAACTTATGACGAAGACCTGGAAACGGAATATAAGAACTTAAATCAAGAAATGAAATTAGCACTAAAGAAAAGTGAGAGGGAGATAAGATATTTTGAGCGAAAAGAACAGGCAGAATGGTGGACGCAGAAATGTGCGAAACAGAGGGCCCTGCTAAGAAGATTTTATGCAAAAGCAATAAGAGACTTGCGCAATGGGACATGGATAGAATACAAGAGGAACCTGGCAAAATACAGAAAAACTATACGAACTACAAAAGAACAATTCTGGAATCAAAAATTCCAAACGATTCAAACCCCCAAAGAATACTACAGCATCTTCAATAACTTTAAGAAATGGAAGAACAACATACCAGAAGATAGCAATTGGATCATAGAATATAAAGGAAAAGAAATAACAGATCCTGCCGATCAAGCGAATGCATTTGATAGCTATTTCACCGACGGAAAAAGTAAAACATACGAAATCAGCAGAATGGAGTCAGATGTAACACAGTTCCCGCAGGTGACTATAGACGAAGTTACAAAGGCGATTCAGAAACTCAAAGAAAAAACCCCAGGTCCGGACGAAATCAGTGGGAAAATGTTAAAAAAGTGTAGCAGAAAGACACAAGCCTGGATCACAAAAATAATCAACAAATCAATAATGCAACACTGCATTCCTAAAAGCTGGAAAACGGCAACTATCATTCCTATCTACAAAAACAATAAAGAAAAACATAACATAGGAAGCAATCGACCAATAACTCTGACCTCTTGTGTAACGAAAACGGTAGAAAAAATCCTGTTAGAAAGGCTTCAATGGTGGGCTACCAAAGAGAAAATTTTTCCCAAATATATTTATGGATTTCGACCAGGAACAGACACTGAGAAAACCCTTTTTGATATATGCCAGGAAATTCGAAGCTCCAGAGCAAACAACAAATACACTATACTGCTCTCAATAGACATAAAAAGTGCGTGCGACAACGTCAACATAGAAAAGCTATTGAGAAAATTACTCAAAAAAGGATGTGAAGAATACATAGTTCAGTGGCTAAAAGAATTCCTGCTAAAAAGAACGGTAAAGGTAAGATGGAGAGGTGAAGAATCGGATCCGAAGAACATAAATACTGGACTTCCCCAGGGATCGGTACTTTCCCCATTCTTATTTAATATCTACATGTCTGACATTGGAGAAGAAATAAAAGAATACTGCAGCCTATATCAATATGCGGATGACACCACCTTAATTGTAAAGGATATAGAAGAATCCAAGTGCTTAACAAAACTACAAAGCGCAATCCTGAAAAATGGGGAGCAGAATGGGAAATGTCCTTTTCGACTGAGAAAACAAAAATGATAAACATATCCGCAAAGAGGAGAGTTCAAAAACCAAATATAACTATGTCGGGAAAAGCAATCAACTGGGTCTGCAAAATGAAAATTCTGGGCCTCATGATCACTGAGAAATGGAAATGGAATAGATACCAAGAAGGAACCACTAAGAAGATAGATAAAGCCATCGGAACGTTAAAAATGTTAGCCAGCCATACAAACAAAAATCTTCAATCAAAAATCCTTGTACAAATTGTTAGACAAGTTGCGACGGCCCAAATCGATTACGCGAATTCAGCCAGATTAGAAGAAACTGCCACAAATATGAATAAATACAAGATAATCGAAAATGCAGCAATCCGACTCGCATTAGGGGTCCCGAAGTATACCGCTGTGGAAGTCATAAGAATAGAGAGCAATATTCCTGAATACGAGCTGCGTAAGATAGAAAAACTTGAAAAAATCCTTCTAAAACAAGAAATAGCCAGAGGCGGTTAAGGGTTCGCCCAAAAAATTCTAGAAAAACTGAACAAAATAAGAAGAAAAGAAATTGATTGGGCACTAAACAACGTGACCAACATCGTCAAGATTATTAAGAATGAGAAACTCGAGGCCCAGCATAAATTGAATTACAATGAAGCCCCACCATGGAAAACCTCCAAACTCGAGATCAAAGAAAAAGGCCTTGATTTTCAAAACGCCTTACCCGAGGAGATCCCTCTACTATTTGGAAAGTACATGGAAACTAACCCGGAGGAGATATGGATAGGAATAGATGGATCAAAGAATAAAAACGGAGTGGGATTTGGAATATATGAAAATAATACCACAGAATGTAGTATAAGATTACCGAACTTCGCTCCAATATTCACTGCTGAGCTGCCAACACTAACGTACACGGCTGACTTCCTCATTGAGAGTCACCGGAAGTATACAATACTTACAGACAGCTTAAGTGTTATAGAAGCCATCAGAAATGCAAGTCGGAAATTAGATGAACTCATAAAATACACATACGAAAAACTAATAGAGCATACAGAAGAAACCCAGATAAAGATAGTATGGGTACCAGGACATAAAGGAATCGCGCAGAACGAGAAGGCGGACAGAAAAGCAAAATACGCTGCCAATAACAAAAGTTGCCCTACTTGGAGTGTTTGCACTTATGGAGACATAAAGAAACTGGTAAAAGCTAGAATGAAAGAGACCTGGAACACACGATGGAAGCAATCCCAACATTTTCCTAAATTCGCCTACATGAGCCCTTACCATGCGCAATATTTTAAACTTGCAAAATCCCGAAGAGAAGTCACAATCTTAATGACATTACGGACTCAAACACTCCTTTCTAACTACCAAAAAGCGAAATGGGACAAAAGCATAAGCTCAAACTGCTCCAGCTGCAATTCACCGGATACATTAGAGCATGTTATTTTACATTGCCTAAAATACAAGACAGAAAGAAACAAATGCTGGATGGAAATTCAAAAACAAAGTGTCACAAACCTAATTGAGCTCTTACACATGGAAAAGTATGCGGAACTCACTCATGCTGTAGTGAGTATTGTTTCTTTTGCCAAAAAAGATGACTTGTGCCTGAGAGACTGGCTGCGAACTCATCGCTGTCAGAAAACGTGAGCATTTTATAGCCAAACTATTTAGCATTCTGCATCGAAATAGCAGAGGTGATCAAAAAATTTTCTCGGTTAAAAAATTTAAAATGCATGAGTCAGAGATTTGGCACTAATTACTACTAGGTAACTTCTCAACATAACAACTAACAGATAATGGCTAACTAAATGACGACAGGACACCTGCCACTTGACTAGGAACTCAGGAAGTAGATAGAGGCGGCCATATGCCTACTGTGAGCAGTGCTGCCGTAAAAAGTTGGTTTCAATCGAAACCTTGAAGAAGAAGAAGAAGAAGCTTTTATTGTGTTTAGCTACTAAACTTATATATTGTGTTTAGCCAATAAATTCATCAAGCCGTTTGTTGAAACAGAAAAAGAGTAAAGCGGATATATATATCATCTAATACAATTGTAGTGTTTTCATTCAGTATATAGAAACGGGATCAGGATGTTTCATTCAGATCTGAAAATTTAGAGCTACGAATTTGGCAGGATATCGTTAATTTGGCAACTTTTCTTAAACTTTGCCAATTTGACGGAAATGTTGCCAAATTGATAAAAACGACGTATATCAATGAAATTTATATTGTTTTCTTAGAAGAGAGTACTGAAATGATGTTTGGTTAGCATTTATCTGTCAGACCAACTGTCCTACTTAGTAATACATTTAGCGAATTTTTTAAATGTCATCAAATTGATAAAAATGTTTCCAAATCCATAAAAATATCTTGAAATTGATAAAATTGCACTAAATAAATGAAATTAATAGTGTTTTGTTAGGGGATAGTATTGTGATGATATTTCGTCAATTTGTCGCCAAGTGGGACTATCAGTTCTACAGTCCCACTTGGCGATAAATTTGGCGATTTTTTAAAATGTAGCTAATTTGATGAAAATGTCGCCAAAGATTCCATAGAAATAGAATTATTTAGACGATATTTTTTCCACCAATTTATTTGAAGCAAATGATATCATGTCGCTTAGCAACGGATTTAAATTTAATGTGTTTATGCGACAGACGATTTTTATTAAATCTTTTTTGATTTGAATGAAGATATGTATATAAAATAAATTTTATTGCCATTTCATTTTGGACTGGATAATATTAATTACGCTCTTCAGGTTTAAACATTGTTATTATTGATATTTTCCGGAATTATTGATTTAGAGATTATCGATATTTTTAAGTTATTACGCCATTGTTTTATTGCGGCAAAAATTGCTGACACTCGCATATTGTACGTTGTACGAGTAATCTTCTAGGAATGCACGGGTATATCTTCTAACCTACGAGAATATAAGTAGTACAGGTATATTGGCATATATTTTTTGACATATATTGGCATATATATTGGAATCAAGTATGGCCTTCTGGTATGAAGATTAAGGGGATTAATGATATTTTCAATTCATTACGTCGTCTGTTGCATTTTGCTAAAGACATTTAAGCCTCATATTTTAATACGGGTAATCTTCACGGGTAATCATATTTTAATCGGTTTAATAATCGAAAATACCTTCTAATCTACGACATTATAAGCAGTACGGATATATATCTTCCCGTATAATTTTAGCACTTTCATTTTGACATATATTGGAATACATGACTGTCTTCAGATTTAAAGATTACGGGTTTATTGATATTTTCAATTTATACATGTAATCTACTAATACAAGTTATATTTTCTAATATTCGCGTATATAATTAGTACGGGTCCCATGCAATTTTAAGGCTTTAATTTTGCATATATTGATTCAATTGCATATTTTTTTTTTATATTTGCTTACATAAGGGGTCCAAGATGTTTTATTCTTCAGATCCATGAAGATAATTTTATATAGCCAGAACAGAGATTCTTAAACTTCTTTTTAGGAGCATTATATTAAATATTTAAACAGAATATTTTGATTAAAAATGTCATTTAGTATACTATAAGAATTTGCACATGATTTTGAATTTCAAGTTTCTTTATATTATATACTCCGTACGAAGAACGGGTATGCTGCTAGTTTGAATTAATATTGAAGCTATAAATAAAGCACGAGACTTTGCCCACAATCAATAATGGACCGGTTTACAATGTGAAATGCTGCGCATGTTACGATAAATAAGCATATGTATGTTTCAGAAACCAACTGCATTTTCTTCTTCAGGGGAAAAAGTCTGAACCTGAAAGCCCAAATAAGCACATGGCTGTATAGTGTTTTTTAATTTCAAATTTACTTAAATTTATTTAATTTTGTAAAATTTAGTTTAAATTAATGTCGATTATATAACTTATTTTTCCTTATTTGCACTGCATTTTGCGCTGTAAACTAGTTTATTGAATGATTTAAAAAAATATGATTAACAATTAAAAACATGTCAACACGTCCGTGTAAAAATTTATGCTTTTAATTTATATTAGAACTTCATTCAGAAATTGTTGAAAATTCAGATAATTAAATATATTTTAAATGCTTTATATACAAGCGCGCTGGGTGCAATGGGTTACAAAATCAAAATTATTTAACAGTTCAATTATTTAACAATGTGGTCCGAGAGTCGCGTCACAACTGGACAGCCCACTACTAGTACAGATATATACTAGTACAGATATATACTATATAATATTATAAAATCTTTTATTCAACGCAATACGTTTTGTCGTATCATGCCAATATTGTCTGGAGAGGATTGTCCACTAGTGGTGGGCAGATAAAAGCGCAACTGTTTGAAAAACTGTTTTTCTAAAAAAAAAAAAAAAAAAAAAAAAAAAAAAAAAAAAAAAAAAAAAAAAAAAAAAAAAAAAACCCCGAACGAACTGTTATTTGCAAACGGATATAAACAGATACTTGAGGTACTCTGTCAAAAACAGATCAGATCAAACTACCATTACTTCGTAAAGCAGCCACTTGGGGAAAACATGTTCTTCTTGTAACTGTGACGAATTGTCGGAATATCGTCAACTTGGCAAGTTATAAATGTTGCCAAATTGATAAAAAATGCTGCCAAATAGATAACACTGACTCTAAATCAATGAAATGAGAACTAATTGATGAAAATTCAATATTTTGGAAAGAACATAAGAATAGACTATAAGAATAACCCATTTCTTTGTCCGTCCGTCAGTAACGTTTGGCGAGAAATTTAGAGGGACGTTGCCAATTTGGCGACTATTTTAAATGTCGCCAAAATGATTGATAAAATAACGCCATATAGGATAACCTTTTTCTCCGTCTGTAACGCTTGGCGGAATTCTGGTGACAAATTTTGGCAGCATATCGCCAACTTGGCGACTTTTTTTTAAATGCTGCCAAATTGGTAAAACTGTTGCCAAATTGATAAAAATGTGAAAAAATTGATAAAAATTTCGCCAAATGGGATGCAATGTTTTGCAAATTTTTAATTCCGTCGTATGGTGGGCATACCTTTTTTTATATAAGACATTCTCTTTTAAATATTCCCAACTTGGTGATATTTTGCCCCACATTGGCAAAAATATCGTTAAAATTGCAAAAATGCCGCAAGTTGGTGTAAATGACACCTAATTGATGGATTTATTATTAAATTATTTAAATATATGGACTATATTGCTTAGCGAGGATGATATCAATATTGAAAATTGTTAATTTAGAATTGAGTAAAATATAAGTTAATTGGGTTTAATAATACACTGTGCCGTGGATTTTTTCATCACTTTTTTACCTTTAAAGAAGTGCATTCATTGTATTATATAAGGGAAGTTATGTGCTGCCCACATCAGACTTTTTCAAGTAAGAGTTGGGCGTAAATCGGCTGTTTGCTGAAAAGTCAAAGTACACGTTGGCGATGCGTTTGCATCAATTTGCTTTGCGCGCATTCGCTTTGTTTCTTCTAAATATTTTGATAAAATGAAGTATGTACAATATTGAATTTTTTATACTGTATGGGGAGTGGGAATGGGAAAGAGCATGTAATATATGTGGACAGGTACGCTAAAAAGTGCTCTCGATTATCTTTGAAGAAGTTAAAATGTGTACTGCTTTGAAAAAAATAGTATTAAATATTGTAATTAGCATTGTTGTTATAATTTCATTATTGTAATATTTAAAGGCGACTTTTTTTTATTTCTATTGCAAATAAGCTTTAAACACTAAATTTTGGAAATGCTGTATTTGTTTCTTATATTAAATTTTGTTTTCCTGCTAGTGCTATAAAACATGTTTATTTTTTCTTAAATGCCATAAAATATCTTTTATTTTTCTCTTTATCTTCTAGTTTCATAAAATAAGTGTAATTTTAAGGAGATGAGTGTATTTTCTAGAGTGCTAACAATAATTTTAAATTTAGAAGCCGTAAAGAATCATAATGCTATAATTCGCAAAAATGAAGGAGGGGGGGGGGGAAGGAGCGTTCCTAGACAAACACAGAATTTGTTAACCTCCATAGAGATGCACAGAAATGCTAATATGGAATGGCAACCCAATGGAATATGGAATGTAGCAAATGCAATGTAGCAAAAATAATATGGAATGTAGCAAATTTTCTTGCTGCCATTGTAAGTATCAGCTATTCCGTATTGAAGAGTGTATTACGAGTTTAACCAATTCAAGGAAATACTGGCATCAACAATAGGAGAGTAATCTTCTACAAAATACGATTCTTCAAATAAAGATAAGCGCTTTCTTGTATTTAATGGTATGGTTTCTCTGTATTTTTACCCTGAATAAAGAAGACTTTTTTGTATCCGAAACCTGTTGATACCACTATTAAATATTGTGTGATTCATTTTTAACAAAGTTCTAACTTTACAGTCATTTACAGTTCTCACTGTAGCCCAAAGGAATCGAGCCCTCACGGGAAATTCCAAAGTTGACTGATATTCAATTTGTATTGACTCACGGGACCGGGATAGACCAGTGGTTATGTCGACAGGATTGCACAAGGGAGATCCGAGTTCGATCTTTACAGCCCACAATTATCATGTTTATGAGGAATATGGGCATGATAAATATGTATGTCCGAAAGTCCTTTCGAGAGGTGTGGGAGGGGAAGTACGTACGGATCATGTGGTTGCCATTCCTAATGGCTTCAATCTAAATTGAGTTGCTATAAGGACGCAATGTAATCCGTACCCAGTGATGCACAGGGAAAACGTAGCATGACCTCAAAACGGTTCACACTTCCACCTCTCTATAGGCGAATGTTTTAATATCAGGAACTCGCTTATAAAACTCGCATTTGTTACATTTAGAATTAGCAAATAGTTAGTATTGTTGAAGTAAAATGATTATAATTACCACCACTATTTATTAGCCTTGCACAGGACAATAAAATACTCCCCTAGCACTTCTGGAGTTCGACGAGACAGTCTGATGTCTCTGTTTTCCGTTTGTGAAAACAAAGAAAATCACGAAAACAATACATCATCTGTTTCTTTTCAACAGTTTGTAAAAACAGTTGCCGCTTTACAAAAAAATTGTTGGCATTTAGCAAAAATAGCGGAAACGCCCAGCACTCTTGTCCTTGCCTATTTCTTCTATTCACTTAAATTTGCTGCGACCTACTTTGGTGCAGCTTTCTGGATTTATTATATTTTGTTTATTCCGTGTTATTAAACGAATTCATTTTTTCATAAAATATACTTTTAAAATATTATCGGTACATATGGACAATACGCAAAAAAATTACTTTTGAAGTTTTGTAATCTCATACTCTGTAATAATAGTCGGAAATGCTATTAGTTATGGGCTTTACAGAGTGCTGGAAAGAAAAAAGAAAAAAAAAATACTATGAGCTATAGGGCTATAAGTAAAACAAAATGGAATTTAGATTTAAAACGGCAAAAGTAATGATGGTGTGAAATCCGCATCTAAAAAATTTTCAATTTTCGTAATTTTCTTTAATCATTTTAGCACCTTTTTGGAATGAAACCATCTGCTTAAAAATTTACCCCTCTTGTTCCTGTTTGTTGTAAGTACAAACTATTTCAATAACTTAAGAAAACTCTGAATGCAAAAAATAGGTATGGACAAATATGGGCTTAGTGATATATACAATTGATATACATGTCCCGGATATTAATAATTAAACCTTATAGATATTTAAAAAATAATGATTATTTTCTATAATATAAAATAGTTGTCAGGATTTTCAGTTTGTTTAATTTCTTATAGAAGGTAGGACCTCAGTAACTCTAACATGCGTTTCAATGTACAGTACAAGGCCCTTCCCCTTTACAATTAATAAGGAGGATATATGTGTTACGGTAAATTCGATTAATCGGTTATTATTAACAATAACCGGCTATTATTAATACTAACCAAATAAACCAGTTAAAGTGAATAATTTATGAGAATTTATCACATGAGCCGGCTGTAATTAAAAATTACCAATGAAGTTTGGTTAATGTAATAATTTTCAACGCGTTTAGCTTGAGATTTCCATTTATTGTATTTGTAATGTATTTTGCTTCATTTTATTGTCGCCTTAAGGTGTTTGTGTGTAATGTAATTTGTTTGTTGTAATGAATAATGAATGTATCTTATAAATAACAGAAATCATTATTATAAAACATTTTTTACATTGTCCAAATTTCATTGCGAACTAAACCGTTCATGTATATAACATCATACACTTCCTATCGCATGACATAAAAATAACGTTAGAGTTGGGGTTTCAATAAATTATTCTTTATTAATCACAATCTCCAGACAATTTGGTAATTATTAATATTTACCGGTAAATGTGATTAATGTGCAATATTTATCACATATACCGAAAGACGTGGTTGTTATTAATAATAACAGGTTATTATTAATACTAACCTCATTTTTTACATTAACCGTAACATATACACTGCAGTCTTTAAAGTTAAGCAAGCATTATTCAATCGGGTATTATTCATGAAGTTCTGCAACGATCGACTTCAAATTTCACGGGGAAGTACTTTATGAGCTATGTAGTCATACATACTTTAATGAGGCAAAACATTTATTTACCCTTAAATTGCTACAACAGTATATATTACACTACCACGACCAAAAGCATGGTTTTCTATAATGTTACTGGACTGGTTGCGTGGCCTTTGTTCTCTCCAGACTAAAGCACGTCTACTGTCCGATTACAAAGTGGTTCTCAATTCATTTGTGAGTACAACATTTGCCAAATGTAATGATCATGACATAACTATAAACATGCTTTTCTTTCCCTGGAGCTTAACAGGACAGATTTTTCCTTTTGTATCCGTGCACAGAAACCTCTCATTTGCTGCTTTTACCTCATGGTCCTGTTTAATATCGGTCTTCCAATGGCTGCTGTTGCAACCGCTCATACAGGGATGCTTTACTCAGTGATTAAGCGATTATGTAAAATCTATGCACGGTCATTAGAAGGTGTCCCAGAACGTCCCTAAACAGGTCTTTTGGTGATAATTCCATAAATAGGTTAGGTTTCTTGGCAATAGGGTGTAAATATGTCTTTGGGTGACCGTTTATAATTGTGTCTACAGACGATTTTAAAATCCACAAGATTATTAAACAAATTTATTTCAGTTAGTCAAGTTTATATTCTGTATTAGTATTTAAGCTTGACGAATGCAGGTAAGCTTGTATTCTTGAGATAGAGTTGCAACCTTTTATTAATGATTTTTATTTTGTTTAAGAAGATATGGCGTGTAGCATTGAAAATAGTTATCTTATCGAAAATCAAGTTTCGTTCGATTCTGTCCCACGGTCGATGTTATAAATGCGCAAAGATTCAGCTTTGTAAATCACCACAGAAAAATTCTGGAGGGTTTTGAATTACTCCACTTTTTAGGACACCAGGGGTAGGGGAATCAAATCGTTTTCACTCGTAGCCGATATTATAAGTGCGCAAAAATTTAACCCCATATCTCATCGGAAACGCTTCTAAAGGTTGTGGAAAGACCTAAACATGTTTTCACAAATACTACATAGATATAATTTGATGTTAGTCAATAGTGACACATATTTTTTCTTCCATTCACGTTTGATTTTAAGCAAATTTAAAACATTCAAATTCTAAGTATGCATGCAAGCATACTTAGAATGTATTTATTATGTGTGTATTTATGCATTTATGATTCGTTACGCTTTTTATGGCAACCATAAAGTTTCCGATTGGGAGAAAGCGACCCCTCTAAAATGAAAAATAATATAGTTAAAGTACGCCAACGGAGGTCTATATACTGCACACATACCAAAATACATAAAATATGTAACATTTGTATACTCCATATAGTTTGAAATAAGTATTGATTTTAGGAATAACAATTTTTACGAAAGACTCAATTGAAAGAATATAAACTACGATATAAAGACAAAATAATTTGAATCTGTAGAAAGTCATGTCTTGACTACGAAAGATTGTTAAAAGTAATTTTAATAACGTGGCATATTTTATGTCCATTTATTTTCATAATAATTGCTTAATATCTTATTGTCTTTCTAGACCCCATAGAAATCCTTAGTGATCTAGAAGGCTACATTTTTGCGCACTAATATTGCCAACAACAGGAGGCAGACCCTAGAAGAGGCAAATTTTTAAATTCCTCTCACCGGGGGCGGAAAAAATAGGGATGGGGATGCTCTTCGAAAAGTCTTGCCAGATTCTCCAGAAGGGGCGCGGTAGCCCTGTGATTAGCGCGCGGAGGCTGCACTCGGTAGCCCCGGGTTCGATTCCCGCCGCTGCTCAAACTGCCGTCGTGTTCACGCGGATTACGATTTACGTTACACATGTGGGTCCGTAAGTCCTTCCGAGAGGTTGGTGGTAGGGGAAGGAGGGTACGGTCCCTGTGGATGCCTCCCCCACTGGGTTCCGGTCTAAATTGGGTGGCACTTCCCGGCCGTCCAAACAGATACCTTACACCTTTCTGGTAGGTCGGACGGTCTGCGTCGAAGATGAAGATTCTCCAGAAATACCTCAAAAGAGATAGTAGGCTTGCATTTTTATAGAATCGACCGCAGAACAAAACTTACTGGAAATGGATTTTCAACCTTTCCAACAAAGAGAGACTTGGAAAGTGTTTCAAAACATACGAAAAGCCTCCTGAGTGACAAATAAATACGAATCGCTGTATATTTATAGTACTGATTACGAAAATAACAAACGGAGCCAATGTTTAATTAGAACGACTATTGCATTTTTAACACTTTACAACAAAGTTGAAAAGTGTTTATGACTTTGTTCATTCTGTCTGTCTGTCTGTCTGTCTGTTAGCACGATAACTGCCGTAAAAATGACTTAATCAAAATGAAATTTTAGTATGTTGTTCAGACGGTCTGTAGGACCTATGGGAATATAAATGAATAATATCACCCAATTAGTTTTGGATTGAATCCGGGTTGAAAAAATGAAATACATTGAGCCCTATGGGACCTAATTTTTCAAACATTTTTTAAGCGGATTTAAAATTCACAAATTGCTTCGAAATTTTTAGGAAATATTCACATTATCCCATAAAATATATAAAAAAAATTCAGTAAAATATATTAAGTAGTTTTAAAGTAGTAGTAAAATTTTAGGTAATAGTCAAATTGTTCCATAAAATATATAAAAAAAAATTCAGCGAAATATATTCAGTAGTTTTTTAAATAAAAAATTAAAATAATAATTACACATCTTATATGAAATGATCACGTGACCATGATATGATACGATCACATGACCCACTTCAAAATGATATATGGCATACATCTTGTTTCAAAATCGTGATTTTTTTAAAGTTCTTTTTAATTCATATTGAGTGTTGTATCCGTTCTAAAACTACTTTATTTTTGCTTAAATTCTGTGCATCTACATACTAAAACAACACAATGACAATATATTTGAGTTTAAATTCTCATTCAAATTTGATTATTTCTACAACTAAGCCTATTTTTCACCTATGTAAAATGTAAACAGCAAAATATGTAGAATGAGTTGTATTAGAATTGCTGTATTTCTTTAACACAAAATAATTCAGTCCATGGAGTCTGCATGGCTGATATGAAATATTAATTGATTTTATAAACAGAAGGACGATTTTTTTCGGTGAAGTTTTAAGCATAGAGTTTATGAATTGTAGCTCCATGGTCTTAATTTTTAATTAAAATAAATTTTTATAGTATTGTGATGAATGAAATGAATGAAATCCTGCTTTTATAGAGAGATCCAGGCGTGTTATTTTTTCTATGACGTCATTTGAATTTATTTCAGTTGTTTTCGATGAAGTTTTCAAATATAATAAATTATCTTAGTATTATGATAGTTTTAAAAATATTACCGTGGAATGTATTGCATTTTAGAGATATTTAAACCAGGCAATTTATATTTCAATTCCGTCATTTGAATGAAGTTCATTTTTTTCAATGAAGGTTTAAGTTTTCAAATATAATAAATCAATGCAGTATTGTGATAAGTTTTAAAATATTACCAAGGAATGTATTGCATTTTCGACTTTTTTAAATAAAATTGCATTGAATTTGGAAAGTGTTTCATAATCAATGCTTTAAGCATGATTGATCTTTCTTGTTAAAGTATCGACCGCAGGACAGAACCTACTGGAAGTGGATTTTCAACTTTTCCAACAAAGAGAGGCTTAAAAAGTTTTTCCAAACCCACGAAAAGCTTCCTGAGTGACAAATAAATACGAATCTTTGTATATTTATAGTACTGATTCCAAAAGAACAAACGGAGTCAATGTTTGATTAAGACGACTATTTTCGATGACAAACAACATACACTGTAAACAAAATGTATAAAAAAATTCAATTTACTTTTTTATTAGTGTTAGTTTTAGTGTGTCTGGAAGGCTTAAATACTGGTACTGAATAAAAAGTCTGAAGTAGATAGCACATAAATTTTCCTGCAGACTAAAATTCATTTTCCATTTCTTTCATAATCCTTTTAATTGAGTTTAATTACACACACACACACACAGATACGGGTATTTATTTTAAATTACACTAAATTTGCTGTTTTACTTAAAGTTTTTCTTTTTATTTGGCGACTGGATGTATTTTTAAAGGGGGGATTAGATTATGGGATTGTTCTTATTTTTCTTCTTTGACAAAAATTACTTATAAAACAAGCATTTAATAAATACATTTAAGCATATGTAGTCTCTTATTTCAAGTTTTAACGATTTTGAGGGTCATTCCGCAAAAACAGGCAGGTTCCTTTTTTTACGAATTGTACCAAAATCTAATCAGCACTAGGGAAATCCCCATGTGAAGTACCTACAAAATTTTGTGAAATTTAATTCGTTTGTGTTTGAGTTAGAGTGAGTGCATACCTTTTCCATGCACAAATATAACGTTAAAATAGTGATTTCGTGTTCTAGAGTGCTCAAAATGGATAGATCCGTCGAAAACTGGAGTTGCAATTTTCGACGTAATTTCCAATCATTTCTCTATGCATTTCCATGCATTGTAAAGTAAAAATCAGTGAAGAACGGAAATCCATTTCCCTTGTTGACTAATTAATATCTTAAATATAGAAGAATACCCAGTTTCTTTCAGCATACCTTTTACTAATATTTACATAGCAAGCTGAAAGAATATCTCTAACATAGTAGCGCCGAGAAAAAGAAAACACTTCCAACGCAATCCATCAACATGCCAAGCTTCTTTTACAGTAAACAAATAAGATTATTTTTTCCATTCCTAACAGAAGACAGTGCTCGAATGGTGAATGTGTATATAAAGAAGCCGAATTTGAATTTTAAATTCAGAGCCCCATAAATTTGGAAAGGCATTGGGCCGGTTGCAGTCTTTCCAGTTTTCTCTGTGTACAGAATACAAAAAATGGATAGGTATATGACAGAAGATAAAAAGTGTTTCTGGAGTTTTTACTGTGCTGATGGCTGTACTCTAGAATGTTCTCAAAATTATAAAGTTGAAAGTGATCAATATGCACAGTGTCAACAAGACGTCACATATTTACCTTATACCTTAGGTACAGAGTAAGATATTTGATTTCATTTTATAGTAAAGAGAGGTGGCGTATAGGGAGAGATGATATTTGAGAGGTGGCGCATAGGGAGAGATGGTAAGTTGAGAGATGACGAATAGGGAGAGATGGTATTTGAGAGATGACGCATAGGGAGAGATGGTATTTGAGAGGTGACATTTAATGAGAGATGGCGTAGGGAGAGATTGCGCAAGTGCTTGATGTTGTTGGTGTTGAGACCCAGACCGTCCGACCTACCAGAAAGGTGTTGAAAACCCAGGCCGTCCGGCTCGTCAACAAGGACTTGAGCATCCATTTGGACGGCCGGGAAGGAGTTAGCCGAAACCAACTCCCAACTTCCATGGCTTTCGTCCGACGGTCCAGCAGCGTTTATTTTGAGAATCAAAAATTTACAGGAGAGTTTACATATGTTTCACATTTTGAAACAATATAAAGGTTAAACAGTGAAAGACACAATAAAACGGATTACAATAATTCTTGAACAATTGTTACTTCAACTGGTGCACAATGAGAAATAATACAACAAAAACAACAACGAAGACAAAAACAACAACTAAACCAAGACAAACAGCAACTAACGGGGCACAATCAAAACACAGCAAAACACAGACAAAACAAAGACAAAAACAAAACACAGACAAAACAAAGCAACCAAACAAAGAGAGGGTAACACCTCCAGGGAAACAGGGGACCACCGACTAAAAGGGGAAAAAGGGAGAGGCTCACAAGCTGATCAGGAAATTTGATTAGAGATGTCTCTAGCAATGAGAACACAGTTTTTAATTTTATCTATAGAAGATTTATTTGAACTGACTCTCGAGAACCAGGCTGCGCAATTGGCAGGGGAGGGTTTTGTAAGATGAAAATTTTTTGTATGGGGACAAGAAAAAACAAAATGATCGGCATTACCAGAAAGAAAAAACAAAATGATCGGCATACCAGAAAGGTGTAAGGTAACCGTTTGGACGGACGGGAAGTGCCGCCCAATTTAGACCGGAACCCAGTGGGGAGGCATCCACAGGGACCGTACCCTCCTTCCCCTAACACCAACCTCTCGGAAGGCTTCACGGACCCACATGTTTAACGTGATCGTACTCCTCATGAACACGGCGGCAGTTGTGGCAGCGTGCAAATCCAGCACGCAAACCACCGGGCTACCGCGCCCGAAAAGTGCCAACAGCACGCGGTGTTCCCAGGTGGCCACCCACCCAAGTACTAACCGCGCCCGATGGTGCTTGACTTCGGTGATCTAACGAGAACCGGTGTTTTCAGCACGGTAGGCCGCAAGTGCTTTATGTGGGAGACTTGGTATATATAAGCACAGTGAAGTGACATTTTACATTCAGTTGATCGTAAATACTTATTAAAGTACAGCGAACCCAGGTTATAATACCCATCGTTGTAACGTGAATTCCGATATAACGCGGGTGTAATCATTTTTCCTTTTCTTTTTTTTTTCGGCGCCTCGCGTCTCTTTTTTAGATTTCTACGCCTTGATGGTCGAACAAAATAACAGAGCATTTGGTGATGAACAAGAATTAGAGAGATAATTGTAAACCAGTAGATTGATATTGACACTCCGGAACCAATCTGTCAAGTTATAACTGATGAACAGGCAACTACTGTAGTATCCAATGAGAATATTGGAGTGTAAGTTTCTGAAAATGATTCAGAGGTCAAACCTAGCAATATTTCTACAATAGAAGAAGCTCTGAAGAGTATCGAACTGTTCTGCGGTTGTTTAAAAGAAGAACAACTACTTTGTCACTAAGATTAATTCAATCAGCTTCTATAAAAGATAAATTTTAAAATAAAAGACCTTCTTATAAGGATCTTAAAATGCCTGTTTTTATGGCTTCCGAAACAGCGTAATGGCTGAAACTACTGTTTGTATTCATAGTAATACATATGATATGCTGTTTCTTCCTATGTCATAGCAGGGTTTCTACTGCAAAATTAATAAAACTCTGTAGATTATTGACATTTGAATTTTGTAAACGTCTTTGTTTAAAGGATAACTAAATTTAGAACAATATAGGGAATATAATTATGTACACATCTATTTTATAACACTGAAAGTTGAGCATTAAAATAGCACTTGACTTTTATAAAGCGGCTGCCCTTATATATTTTTAGAATTTGAGTATAAAATTAAACAAATTAGAATACAGGAAAAGTATGAATTCAGTGTAACACTTCTAAATCGCAAAAACGTATTTAATTTACAGGAGCAGGTTTAAATCACAATGCATGCAACTGCATACGCTTTGATTAACTGTTTAAAAGTTGTTTACTTGTTACTTGTACGAAGAAGCGCAATGAGCAAGCTCGGTTTAAAAATAGGCGTTTCACCCTGTTGTAGTTCGTAAATAGTGATTTTGCACGTCTGTGAAATTTTACATATGTGTACATATTTTCATCGTTCGACCTACTGTAGTTTTTAAGTAAAATGGATCTTAAAATTCGGGAAAATGTTGATTTTACTTGGTTGGGAATTTGGAATGGGCTTCGTTTCGTTCATCCGTCATAAACATCTCAAAGATTAATATTAGAAATAAGTCTACAGGGAGATCGTAATCTCTTTCAACAACAAACAAGAAAGATCAATCATGCTTAAAGCATTGATAATGAAACACTTTCCAACTTCAATGCAATTTTATTTAAAAAAGTCGAAAATGCAATACATTCCTCGGTAATATTTTAAAACTTATCACAATACTGCATTGATTTATTACATTTGAAAACTTAAACCTTCATTGAAAAAAATTAACTTCATTCAAATGACGGCATTGAAATATAAATTGCCTGGTTTAAATATCTCTAAAATGCAATACATTCCACGGTAATATTTTTAAAACTATCATAATACTACGATAATTTATTATATTTGAAAACTTCATCGAAAACAACTGAAATAAATTCAAATGGCATCATAGAAAAAATAACACGCCTGGATCTCTCTATAAAAGCAGGATTTCATTCATAACTTTCTCCCATTGATTTCATTCACAATACTATAATAATTTATTTTATTTAAAAATTAAGACCATGGAGCTACAATTCATAAACTCTATACTTAAAACGTCATCGGAAAAAATCGTCCTTCTGTTTATAAAATCAATTAATATTTCATTCATATCAGCCATGCAGACTCCATGGACTGAATTATTTTGTGTTAAAGAAATACAGTAATACTAATACAACTCATTTTACATATTTTGCTGTTTACATTTCACATAGGTGAAAAATAGGCTTAGTTGTAGAAATAATCAAATTTGAATGAGAATTTAAACTCAAATATATTGTCATTGTGTTGTTTTAGTATGTAGATGCACAGAATTTAAGCAAAAATAATGTAGTTTTAGAACGGATACAGCACTCAATATGAATTAAAAAGAACTTTAAAAAATCACGATTTTGAAACAAGATGGATGCCATATCTCATTTTGAAGTGGGTCATGTGATCGTCTCATATCCTGGTCACGTGATCGTTTCATATAAGATGTGTAATTATTATTTTAATTTTTATTTAAAAAACTACTGAATATATTTCGCTGAATTTTTTTTTATATATTTTATGGAACAATTTGACTGTTACCTAAAATTTTCGAAGCAATTTGTGAATTTTAAATCCGCTTAAAAAATGTTTGAAAAATTAGGTCCCATAGGGCTCAATGTATTTCATTTTTTCAACCCGAGTTCAATCCAAAACTAATTGGGTGATATTATTCATTTATAATCTCGTAGGTCCTACAGACCGTCTGAACAACATACTAAAATTTCATTTTGATTAAGTCATTTTTACGGCAGTTATCGTGCTAACGGACAGACAGACAGCCAGACAGAATGAACAAAGTCTTAAACACTTTTCAACTTTCTTGTAAAGTGTTAAAAAAGCAGAAAAAGAGGGGTGATAGTACGCATTAAGATGAACAATATTTGAAAAATCTAGGTCCGCATTCCACTCATAGTGCCAAAAATGAGTAAAGATACATATCCATGTTGATCCCTCAACAGTGAAAAAAGGAGAGCGACTGTCCGGCACAGTGTACCGTGTGTTCTTGGAGAAAATGCCTCCCGGTTTGTTGCAGGGTGATCCGCCCACCACCCAGAAGTATATGTGGTTTATTCATGATGGAGCCTCAGCACACATTTCCACCGAGGTCCGATACTTGGTAAATATGACATACCCCGGACAGTTGATTGGACTTGGTGAACCTGTGGCTTGGCCTTCACGGTCCCCTGGCCTTAATATGCTGAACTTCTTCTGGGGGTACATGAAAATATTGGAGTACGAGATACCTATGAACTCCCTGGAAGATCTTATCTGGAGAATCTTTATTACCGCGGACAAGATCACACAACAGGATTCTGCGAGTGGGTTCGATAGTCTTTCATTCGCCGGTGTCGGCTATGCATCGACGCCCTCGGACGGCACTTTGAGCAGCTAATTTGAGTCTTTATCTGATATGAATGGAAATGTCAAACTCCTAAAATAGTTAAGTCTCTTTTATTCACTGTTGACGGAACTAAGTGGATATGTAACTTTATTCGTTTCGGGCACTATGAGTGGAATGCGGCTCAAGGTTTCATGGTAAATATTATTCGTCTTGATGTAAACTAGCACCTTTCTATTCTATTGAAAAAGTTTACGATCACCATGTATAAGTAACGGAATATTTTAATTCTCGGTTAATAAAGTTTGAGCAAACTGTGTACAGCAGGATTAAGTTTTTGAGCTTTTTTAAAAGAACTCGTCTCAAATGCGTTTCAACCAGAAGTCTCAGATTCCATCCTAGACGTTCTATCCTTTCATCTATAGCAACGATAGCCTTTTGCCATAGTTGAGTTATATACTACAATTGCTATGCTTTCTGGTATTTTTACTGAGGGGAGGTTTTATTAGTATGTAATTTCAGCTGTAGAATTCTTTTCTCCTGTAACAATATTAAAGAATATAGTCTTCTGGTTCCAGGGAAGAAAAATAAAGTTCTTGATTTTTCCAGGAAACTATTTTCTTTATTCTTATTGCAAAATAGTGAAGCAAAGGCCATTCCTAATTCTTAACTAAGCAAACTCAACATTTGCCTGAATTTTGTTATCCCTTTTATTCGAAAACTGCAATAGGTAGGTCGATAAAATTTTGTATACGCACGCAAAATTGCCCGTAGATTTGCAGATATACACTTTAATGATGAAAACGAGCAATTACAAGGCGAAACGACCGTTTTTAAACTGCTCATGCTCATTACACTGCCTACAAATAACAAGTAAACAACAACTTTTAATCAGCTAATCAAAGCATGTGCTCTTTCTTGCATGCATTGTGACTTAAACTTGCTCCTGTATGTTAAATACGCTCTTGCGATTCAAATGCGTTACTTTGATTCCATTGTTTTCCTGTATTCTCATTTGTTTTATTTAATATTCAAATTCTAAAACCTCATATGCTCTTTTATATTAGATGTATCAAATATTTAAACTAATTTTGTATACTTCTAATTTCATAATTATTTGTTAAATAATTATGAGAAAAGTTTTAAAAGTTAAAATGTTTTAATTTGAAATCTTTCACAGCTTGTATACTTCATATGCGCGGGTATATACAAAGTCCGGCTTTTTGCTAGTTCAGAAACTTTCTGGAAGTGTCATAGTCATCTCAAAATCCTGTCCATCTTCTATGTTTATTGTAATGTTATAGAGAGTTTCTAGTAAAGTCTTAAGCACCCTAATAACTTTGGAAGCGAAAGTACTTGCGTGTGTTACGTTAGGTATAGCTATAGTAAGGTGACCCTGTCCGATTCGAGTAAAAATGACTGCAGCGCCACTAACGGATAATTTAAAAATTTAGCATAACGAACTCAACGAAGTGAGATAGATGAAAATGGCCAACAGCAATGTTATAGATAATTCTGGAATTAGTAGTAATCTGTACTAGGAACGTAAGTAAAGGCAATACATATCTGTTAAATAGTTGTATCATTAAGGATTAGTAATCCGTCATATCTGCAACGCCTGTGAAAGTGTTCGGTAATATTTTCTTCTGGAATTTAAATGTGTATTGCCCAATGGAGGGCATTTTGAAGAGTATCTACCTTGGAGTTAGAAAGAAGGAGATAAAACTCCTACGACTAAAACATTTGAAAATGCTATAATGCTTTGTGAATTATATCTAGGTGTCACTAGTGTTAGTAAATTAGCTGCGATTATTAGTTGGACACAAAGGAAAGGCATAAAACTTAGAATATGTATTTCTGATTATTTTTAATTTAAGGATTTCCTAATTATGAGTATTATTAACCAGTATTTTTTCATAGTTGTAGGACAGAGTGCCGAATATAGAGATAAAAATAAATTGAAAGGTAAAATAATTTTGAATACGTATGAATAGTCTTTATTGTTTCAGTTCTACTTTGCATTGCGCCAATAATTTATTTTTAAAAAATTGACAGTTTAAATAAATATTTTTGGCCTTTCGCCATAGAAATGCATACAATGCAAGGCTACTTAACTTATTCCAGCGCCACCTGAATTATTGTCTCAAACAATATTGACGTTTTTTAATATAAAGTATTTTAATACTTTTAATACTTTTACCTCTATGGTCATGTATGTGTTGTTTAGATATTGTGGTATTGACTTTCCACTTACCTGTTTAGTTCTTTTCCCTATTGGGAGGGGGTGATATCATGCCTTGCCCCCTCGTTTCTAGTTGGTCAGTTTATTTGGTTGCTGATTGGACAGCCTCGAGCGTTGGTAGCGAGTTGGATTTTGGAAATTTCATCTTCGTTTGTAGATGTTTGTTGATGTTAATCATTTCAGTCCTCATTGTCCGCTATAAAGTTGACCATAAAGTTCTTTATTAGAAATAAAGTAATTTAATTTTTCTAGACTAGCTGTCGCCATAGTTTGTCCCCTTGTCAATTCCTCCATTGCTTATGACGGTTCGCTATTTCAATGCAAGTTTGCAATTTCATGCCAGAGCCATGATTCCTTATTATGACAAAAATAGCCAATAGCCATATTGTGTCAAATAAATGCCATCAGTAACAGTTTTATTGTCGATATCTAATTATTGTACAATGTTCGGCAACTTTGTATTTGGCTATTTTTTTCTCTATAGTTCGGAATTCTAACTTTACACATTCTCCTGTAGGGAACTCCAATCCTTTTATTCGATAAGGCATGTGTACCCTTTCCTTACAGTGTTATTGGGGGTACTTCAGGACTTTTCTAGAAATCCTATATATAAGGTACTTGTTTGGCAAAACTAAAAGCGAAATTCCCATTTTACAGTCATTATCGATATGCTCAGTCATACACTTTATGTCTCTGTAATGAGACAAATACAAGAATGCACAAAAATTGTAAGAAAAGCGCTTCATCCTTCTCATTTATCTGAACATATCGAAAACTCTCGACAACTGCAGTAAAACATCGTAGGAAAACATTTTTCAATTCCATCTCATTTATATGCCTATTTTGCGAATTCATATAAAGATAGGAAAATGCACTAAAAGAAAGCATTTCCAGATTTAAATCCTCCGAAAATCTAAAATTCAAATAAAAATCTACATGTACTTTTCAGCTTTCTCTTCACAAGAGATAAAGTAAGATTCTTTTTGTTGACTGTAAAACAGAACCCAGTTTTGAACGTTCTGATAAATTGCGTTTCTAAAGTTCTTTATTTACGATATAGGTCATCGTCAAATGTCAGTAGTGTCCTAATCATTATGCCTTCAATATATTGTGCAAACATGAACATTAATTGGTGTTGAAATGGATGATTTTGTAAACAAATTCAATAGAAATTCGTTTTTCAAGTTTGTGTGCACACACACAAATACAAACACGTGTGCCTGACATGTGTGAAAGACGTGGTATGGTAAATGCGGTACCAATTTGCAGTGACGGTACCTATTGTGAGAGCTGACAGTATCAAAATATAAAACTGGAAACTGTTATCCACATATAAATCATGCAAACATGCATCTAAATGTAAAAGTTGTAAACTTAAATACTTTGTAAACAACTCAGTAGTGCCAAATTGTAACATTCTGAAAGGGCGGTTGACTCGTGATCTAGTGGTAAAAAATGCAATTTCATAAAGCATCAAATATTGAGTAGCGGCACTAACCCACAGGCTCTTCTTACCTGGTGATGGGAGCCAGGACCCATCAATGGCTGGAATATTAAAATATGGCAAGAAAGAAGACATGTGCACTACATGATTACCAAATTTTGGAATAAAATTCTTTTAATTTAAGATGCTAAATTGTATATATATATCCAAGTATATCATAACAAAGGCAATATATCAAATTATATTCTTTTAAATACTTTAACAAATCACTCTCTTGATTCACAGCTGAATAACAATTATACTGCATCACAGAAGCGTATTTTACAGCATTTGAAGGTATTTTATATTATAAATTTTAAACTTGATATTATTTCTACTTGGCTTGGAACTGACATCACTATCAAGAAAATAGCTTAAAGAGTCTCTTGAGCAAGTTTGTGTAAATAAGTCCATCCTGTTTAGCTCGATGGGCATAAAAGCCGATGTTCCATTAATTCTCAAAATTACTATACAATCTTAGCTTTATTTACGCTGAATACAAATAAAAATGTTATTTATATTTCCCATAAGTTATTCCAATTCAAGCAGGTTGGGCTTAGAGCTAAGAGCCAAGTTTTTTTTTCAATTAATCTTTTCTTCGAAATATTAAACTTTACCTACAATACATTATCGTCCACCCTAGACGAGTATCTGGTCGTCCTCTTGAAGTTTTTGGCAGTAGTCTTTATTCATGACTAAAATTTACTTCCATAATAGAATTTTTACATTTCTATAAAATGTTACTTGGACCGCCCGTTGGTCCAGATCCATCAAAAGGTTTGTTCCATCTGCCAAGAAAGATAGCGTCTCTACGCTAAAACCTCTACCGCCGCGAAGTCGGAAAACATCACGCACTTCAAAATTCTCAATAGCCAAAGCGACAACACCTACCGCTTTTCAAATGTAAGATGGACAGCTCACATCAAGAGGCCCAAAATCCAAAATTTTCGACTTTCCCACAGCAGGCAAAAGGAACCAAACAAAAACTGATACATCTACACGAATTAACGGGCTCTCTCAAAAGGGGAAGTAATGCCAAGAAATGAAAGTTTAGGTATCGTGCGTTTTCTCTCGCGCAGAAGAAAAACACTTAAATCAGAATATATTATATACAGTATAAAAATACATTTAAATTCAATAAAATTGAGAATTTATAAAATACCGACACCACAGTATGGAGAACCATCTCTGTAGAATCAACCGTTTCCATAACTTTTTTACAAGCGGTTTTATAGCATTTTTACTTTCCCTACAATACATTGTAATGTATTGGGTAAGTATTGGAATCATGTCGAAAATCGCAACTCGAATTATCGACGCATCTACACGTTTCCGGACTTCTAGAGCACAAAACATTTATTTTTAGTGTGATGTCTGTGTGAGTGTGTGTCTATGTCTGTTTGTGTGTCTGTTTGTGCAATGTATGTAACCACTCTAACTGAAAAACTAATTGATAGACAATTTGGTAAGTAGGTCACTTGTGGGTGACCTTGGTGCTGATAAGATTTTGGTACGATCCAGGGAAAATAATCCCCTTTTCTCTCGTGAAATGATCCGCAAAAATTGCTGTATCCACTGTAACTAAAAAATTAATAGATCAAATTTCATAAAATTTGGTAGATAAGTTACTCGTGGGTTACCCTGGTGCTGATTAGATTTTGGTAAGATTCGGAAAAGAAGAACCTGCCTGCAAATTAGTCCGCAAAAATCGTCAAAATCTGAAATAAACGACTACGTATGCTCAATTGTATCCATTAAATGCCTGTTTTATACGTAATTTTTGAAAATGAAAAGAATAAGATCAACCTCATTATTCTAGGACTATCCGTCCTCGAGATACATTCTCGCGATACTCGAAACCTGAATTTAAAGTGTAAGTTCAGTGTAATTTCAAATAATTATGTGTGTTATTTACTGCAATTAAACTCTAATTAATGAATTATTAATGAAATAAAGAAAAAATAATCAATCTGTAGGGAATGTCATGTGCTGCTGCTCTCATCAGATTTTTATTTCTAGCGTTCTTAGATCGTCTTTCATTTTGACCAGCATGATTTCCCTTTCATAATCCATAGATGTCCATATAAACCAAATAAAAAGGCTATGACTAATGAATCCGCTTATACAGAGAAACTACATTAGTGATCTTCTAATACAGAGATCTTGAAGACCAAGTAATGTGATACAGGAAATCGTTTCCTGTTTTAACATAACCTGTTTTAACTCATCAGCCAATATGACATAAAAAAAAATTCTTCATGGTTTTCATAAGTTTTTTTTGTCTCAAGTATGCTGCGAATGAAATTGAGCAGAGTTCACCAGTAAGCATACTTAGCGGGTATGTTTCAGGTCATAAAAGGTAAGAGAGTGTCATGTAATGCACTTTTCCGCGTCAAACTTGGAAATGTTGATAAATTTTTTCACAGCGTGGTTGGAGATTTCATATAAAGAATATCTAAAATTATAAAATATATGATACTTTTTTCAACCTTTATATGCTGTGTTTTATATTTTCAGTGAGACTTTTTAGCCTTTATGTGTTGTGTTCTAAATAATTTTTTACTTTGAAAATACGTTTTCAACCACTTTATGTTGTGTTCTAATGCAATTTCTATTTTTAGATACTTTTTTCAATCTTTATATGCTGTGTTTTAATGAAGTTTATATTTTCAGACATACTTCATTAGCCATTATATGCTGCGTTCTAAGGAATTTTTTAAAATACGTTTTTAATCACTTTATGTTGTGTTCTACTGCAGTTTCTATTTTTAAATACATTTTAACTTTTATATGCTGTATTTTAATGAAATTTTATTTTCAGGATACCTCTTTTTAATCTTATAATGTTGTGTTCTAATGAAGTTTTTATTTAAAAAAAAAAAAAAAACTTTTTTCAACCTTTATATACTGCGTTTTAATGATATTTCTATCTTTAGGATACAGTTTCTCAACCTTTATATGGCGTACTATAATTAATACTTTATTTTCATGTTACCTTTTAAAAACGTTTCTGTTTTATTTTAATGCAGAATTTTTAGAGATATTATAATTTCAACCTTTTTATTTTCCCTGCAATACATGGTAATGTATAGGGAAAGTAAGAAAGTAAAGAGAAATCATGTCGAAAATTGCAAGATGAGTTTTCGACGGATCTATATGTTTCAAGATCTCTATAATACGAGAAAACTATTTTTAGCTTGACGTCCATGTGTGTGTCTGTTTGTCTGTCTGTGTGTCAATGCAATATATGTATCCACTCTAACTCAAAAACTTATGTACCGAATTTCATAAAATTTGGTAAGTCACTTGGGTATGACCTTGGTGCTGATTAGTTTTTGGTACCTTCCGTAAAAACAGAACCCGTTTTTTTTTGCGAAATTTCCCGTAAAAATTTCATGTATCCACTCTAGCTAAAATACTAATTGACCAAATTTCACAAAATTTGGTAGATAAGTTACTTGTGGGACACTGTGGTGCTGATTAGATTTTGGTACGATTCGGGAAAACCATTTTTAGCGTGATGTCTATGTGTGTGTCTGTGTGTCTGTCTGTCTGTGCAGATTTTGTATCCACTCTAACTAAAAATCCAATTGACCGAATTTCATAAAATTTGGTTGGTAAGTCACTTGTGGGCAAATCTGTTGCTGATTAGCTTTGGGTACGATTCGGGATAAAAGAATTTGTCTTTTCTGTGAAATGGCCCACAAAAGCCTGTATCCATTCTAGCTGAAAAACTAATGAACCGAATTTTACAAAATTCGGTTGATAAATCGTTTGTGGGTTACTGTGATGTTGATTAGAATTTGGTATGTTTCGGAAAAAAATTACCTTCCTTTTTTCGCGAAATAACCCGAAAAAATCGTCAAAATCTAAAGTAAAAACTACGTATGCTTAAATATATCTATTAAATGTTTGTTTTATACGTAATTTTCAATGAAGAAAAGAATAAGACCAACCCCATTACTAGCCATTCTCGAGATATTTTAGCGTTTTCGTGTTTTCTATACGCCGCTTTTGAAAATAAAGCCAGTTACCAAGCGAGAACGAAAATTGAATTAAAGTGAATTAAATTTAGTTAAAATAAAGAGAACGTGGATATAAGTCTGCAGGGAAAGTCATGTGCTGCCCATATCAGATTTTTTGTTTTATTCCAATGCAACATTTTTTTTTTCAGGGATATTTTTATTTCAATCTTTTTATGTTGCATTCTACTGATTTTACTTTCCCTGCAATACATGGTAATGTATAGGGAAAATATTGGAATCATACCGAAAATCACAACTCGAGTTTTCGACGGATCTACACGTTTCGAGACCTCTAGAATACGAAAAAACCATTTTTAGCGTGACGTCTGTGTGTGTGTCTGTGTGTCTGTCTGTCTGTGCAGATTTTGTATCCACTGTAACTAAAAAACTAATGGACCAAATTTCACAAAATTTGGTAGGTAAGTCACTTGTGGGCGAGTCTGGTGCTGATTAATTTTGGGTACGATTCGGAATGAAAGAATCCGCCAATTTTTGCGAAATGGCCCGCAAAAGCTTGTATCCACTCTAGCTGAAAAACTAATGGACCGAATTTCACAAAATTCGGTAGATGAGTCACTTCTGGGTTACTCTGGTGCTGATTAGATTTTGGTATGATTCGGAAAAAAATAACCTGCCTTTTTTTGAAAAATGGCACGCAAAAATCGTCAAAATCTTAACTAAAGAACTAGATATACTCAAATATATCCAATGAATGCTCGTTTAATACGTATTTTTTAACAACGAAAAGAATAAGACCAACCCCATTACACAAGGACTAGCCGTTCTCGAGATATTTTAGTTTTTCGTATTTTCTCTACGCCACCTTGAAAATAAGTCCGGTTACCGAATGAGAACAAAAATTGAATTAAAAGTGAAATAAATTTAATTAAAATAAAGAGAACGTGAATATAAGCCTGCTGAGAAAGTCATGTGCTGCCCACATCAGATTTTTTACTTTCCCTGCAATGCATGGTAAGTATAGGGAAAGTATTGGAATCATGCCGAAAATCGCAACTCGAGTTTTCGACGGATCTACAAGTTTCGAGACCTCTAGAATACGAAAAAACTATTTTTAGCGTGACGTCTGTGTGAGTGTCTGTGTGTCCGTCTGTCTGTGTGTGTGTCTGTGTATCTGTCTGTGTGTCTGTGTGTCTGTCTGTCTGTCTGTGCAGATTTTGTATCCACTGTAACTAAAAAACCAATGAACCGAATTTCGTAATATTTGGTAGGTAAGTTACTTGTAGGCGAAACTGGTGCTGATTAGTTTTGGGTACGATTCAGGATAAAAGTACCCGCCTTTTTTTGCGAAATGGCCCGCAAAAGCTTTTATCCACTCTACCTAAAAATCTAATGGACCGAATTTCACAAAATTTGGTAGATAAGTCGCTTGTGGATCACCCTGGTGTTAATTAGATTTTGGTATAGTTCGGAAAAAAATAATCTGCCTTTTTTTGCAAAATGGCCGCAAAAATCGACAAAATCTAAAATAAAAAATTCCGTCTACTGAAATATATACATTAAATGCTTGTTTTATACGTGATTTTCAACGAAAAAGGAATAAGACTAACCCCATTACACTAGGACTATCCGTTCTTGAGATATTTTTGTTTTTTTGTTTTTTTCTCTACGCCACCTTTGAAAATGGGTCCAGTTACCAAATGAGAACGAAAATTGAATTAATAGTGAATTAAATTTAATTAAAATAAGAGAATGCATATATAAGTCTGAAGGGAAATTCATGTGCTGCCCACATCAGATTTTTTACTTTCCCTGCAATACATGGTAATGTATAGGGAAAGTATTGGAATCATGCCGAAAATCGCAACTCGAGTTTTTGACGGATCTACACGTTTTAAGACCTCTAGAATACAAAAAACTATCTTTAGCGTGACGTCTGTGTGTGTGTCTGTGTGTGTGTCTGTGTGTGTGTCTGTGTGTGTGTCTGTATGTCTGTCTATGTGTCTGTCTGTACAGATTTTGTATCCACTCTAACTAAAAAAGTAATGGACCGAATTTCATAAAATTTGGTAGGTAATTCGCTTGTGGACGAATCTGGTGCTGATTAGTTTTGGGTAAGATTTAGGATACAAAAAAGAAACCGCGATTTTTTTGCGAAATGGTCCGCAAAAGCTTGTATCCACTTTAGCTGAAAAACTAATAGATCGAATTCCACAAAATTCCGTAGGTAAGTCAGTTGTGAAACACCCTGGTGTTGATTATATTTTGGAAAGAATTGGAAAAAAATAACCTGCCTTTTTTTAAAAAATGGCCCTCAAAAATCGCCAAAATCTAAAATAAAAAACTACGTATGCTCAAATATATCCATTAAATACTGATTTAATAAGTTAATTTTAGCGAAGAAAAGAATAAGACCAATCCCATTACACTAGGTCGAGCCGTTCTCGAGATATATTAGTTTTTTTCGTATTTTCTCCACACCACCTTTGAAAATAAGTCCAATTATCAAATGAGAACGAAAATTGTATTAAAAGTGAATTAAATGTAATTAAAATAAAGAGAACATGAATATAAGTCTGCAGGGAAAGTCATGTGCTGTCCACATTAGACTTTTACTTTCCCTGCAATACATGGTAATGTATAGGTAAAGTATTGGAATCATGTCGAAAATCGAAACTCGAGTTTTCGAGAGATTTACACGGTTCGAGACCTCTAGAATACGAAAAAACTATTTTTAGCGTGACGTCTGTGTGTGTGCCTGTGTGTCTGTCTGTGTGTCTGTGTGTCTGTCTGTCAGATTTTGTATCCTCTCTGTCTAATAAACTAATTGTCCGAATTTCACAAAATTTGGTAGGTAAGTCACTTGTGAGCGAGTCTGGTGCTGAATAGTTTTGTGTACGATTCGGGATAAAAGAACCCGCCTTTTTTGGCGAAATGGCCCGAAAAAGTTTGTATCCACTCTAGCTGAAAATTTAATGGACCGAATTTCACAAAATTTGGTAGATAAGTCACTTGTAGGTCTCCTTGGTGCTGATTAGATTTTGGTATGATTCGGAAAAATTTACCTGCCTCTTTTTGCAAAATGGCCAGCAAAAATCGACAAAATCTAAAATGCAAAACTACGTATGCTGAAATATATCCATTAAATGCTTGTTTTATACGTAATTTTTAACGAAGAAAATAATAAGATCAACCCCATTGTACTAGGATTAGCCGTTCTCGAGATATTTTTGTTTTTTCGTTTTTTATCTACACCACCTATGAAAATGAATCCAGTTACCAAATTGAAACGAAACTTGAATTAATAGTGAATTAAATTTAATTAAAATAAAGATAATGTGTATATAAGTCTGCAGCGAAAGTCATGTGTTGCCCACATCAGATTTTTATTTTCAGAGGAATCTTTTTACTTTCCCTGCAATACGTGGTAATGTATAGGGAAAGTATTGGAATCATACCGAAAATCGCAACTCGAGTTTTCGACGGATCTACACGTTTCGAGACCTCTAGAATACGAAAAAACTATTTTTAGCCTGACGTCTGTGTGTGTGTGTGTCTATCCGTCTGTGCGTCTGTGTGTCTGTCTGTCTGTGCAGATTTTGTATCCACTCTAACTAAAAAAGTAATTGACCTAATTTCATAAAATTTGGTATGTAAGTCACTTGTGGGCGAATCTGGTGCTGAATAGTTTTGGGTACGATTCGGGATAATAAAACCCGCCTTTTTTTGTAAAATGGCCCCTAAAAGCTTGTATCCACTCTAGCTGAAAAATTAATGGACCGAATTCCACCAAATTCGGTAGGTAAGTCACCTGTGAGTCACCCTGGTGCTGATTAGATTTTGGTATGATTCGGAATATAATATATAATGTAAAACGGAATATGATTATAATCTAAACTAAAAACTACATATGCTCAAATTAATTCATTAAATGTTTGTTTAATACGTAATTTTTAACGAAGAAAAGAATAAGACCAACCCCATTACACTAGGAGTAGCCGTTCTCGAGATAATTTAGTTTTTCCATATTTTCCCTACGCTACCTTTGAAAATAAGTCCAATTACCAAATGAGAACGAAAATTGAATAAAAAATGAATTAAATTTAATAAAAATAAAAATAACGTGTATATAAGTATGCAGGGAATGTCATGTGCTGCCCACATCAGATTTTTAACTTTTATAAGCTGCATTCAAATGAATTCTTTAATTTCATATATACTTTCTTCGCCGCTCATATGTTGTTCTAAGGAAAATTTTATTTTCAGAATACCTTTTACCAGTCGTTTCGTGTTGATGTTTTTATTGTGAATATAATTTATTATAATTTGACAGAGCAATAGAAAAATTTAGCAAATGTCAACACAATATAATTATCAAATAACTATTTTGAATTTCATTCGCATACGAACAAAATAGAATGAATATAAATATCACAAAATGATTTTTAATACAAATTTCTGACGAACTTTCTTTACGTAGAAATACTCTTAAATTTACAGTTTTATGTCAGAAACACACACTAAATTAAGAAAATTATATTAGAAGCAAATGGTCTAATATAATTTTTCTAAAAATTAAAATATATCCATTTTAACTTTTTCTTTTACATAATAGTTCATTACTAGAACAACACCGCACTTTTTTTTTTTAAATAAATTTTTGTGACTTTTTATTTTGGATATCTAATTTTCAACTTCATCTGTTACCAAACATTGCAAGAGTCATAATGGCAATCCAATCAGTTACTGGCTTGATTCCATTTCAAGCATTTCGTTTCTTCTTAGCGTCTACTTTTGGAATGCTTCCATTTAATTTCTTATTTAATCCTACATTTAATACACATTTAATATGTATAAAACCATGCGTTGCATATACATACCTTCGGCATTGTATTGTAGTTTTATTTTCACGCATTATACATACATATAAAGCACTGTTTTTTTCCTTAAAAATGTTGAATTCAAGTTTTCGACGTTAAAGCACATTTTATGACCTCATGAAAGCATTTTGAACAATCGGCATATTTTCGTCTGTGTGGGCATTTATGTATATCTGCAAAATATGATTTCAGTGATTAATAAATACTAGGGTGGGGTACTGCTACTAAATTTTATGTGTGTATATGTTATATGAAAACTACGTATACTTTTTGTAATTGACATAATTAGAACTCGAATTATTCGAAATTCAACATTCCATAGCAATATTTGACTAGGATACATTGGTGAGTCTGCTTATTGCGCTAATTCTGGTAAACCTACTCTTTGTCTTTAGAGAGTTCTCGAAAACTCTTTGGCTGATTTTTACATTATTTTTTAAACGAAAGACCGTGACTTGCAGCCTTTTCCAATATTTTGCACTAACTTAAGAATGCACTAAAATTTTAATTGTTATTTCTTATTTACATTTTAGCCGTTCGTAGCTTGTTTACAGATTCTACTTGGAATATTCTCATGATTTCATTTTGGAGTAAATTTTCTTGCGATGAGTTATTTAAGTAATATATATTAGTGTTGTAGTACTAAATTTAAGAAGTTGGTTTTCCGAAAGATTTACACATCTATAGTCCTTTATAATGGATTTAAATATCTATAGTTCTTGATTATGGATTTACACATATATAGTCCTTGATAATGGATTTATACATGTATTGTCCTTTATAATGGATTCATACATTTATAGTCATTTATAATGGATTTACACATTTATAGTCTTTTATAATGGATTTACACATTTATAGTGCTTTATAATGGAGTTACACGTTTATAACCGTTGTTGTTGAGACCCAGACCGCCCGACTTACCAGAAAGGTGTAAGGGCGTTTATAACTGTGAACAATTTAAGTTTGCATCTATGTAGGTGTCCATAAACAATTAACAGAGTAAATTTTGCTTTAAATCCCCATTTTAGATGTATAGAGTATATTTCAAACACAGTCTCTTTAAATTGGTTCTTCTCTTCTTTTCTTCTCTGGAAACTTGAAATTACTTATACCTTAGTCCTTTTCCTTTTTTATACTTTTTCTCGAACCTTTTTCATCCTTGAACTCAAATTTTAAACTTAATTTATTACAGTACATTTAAAGAATCGTAATGGAAATACAATCAGTTCTGGCTGGATTCATTTTCAACCATTTTGTTTCAACTTGACGTTCTTTTTTGGAACGTTTCCATTTAATTTCGTATCGAATCCATTATAGGAATAAGACACTGAATATATATTTTGAACTTTGAACTAATAAGACGCGAGTTCTTAGTGCTTCATATACACGTATATTTACGTATATATACGTATATATAGTATATATACGTATATTTGAGTCGTATGTACCGGATATAGGTGTTGAAAACATAGTCTAAATATCTGATGTGGGCAGCACATGACTTTCCCTGCAGACTTATATCCACTTTCTCTTTATTTTAATTAAATTTAATTCACTTTTAATTCAATTTTCGTTCTCATTTGGTAAAAGGACTTATTTTCAAAGGTGGCGTAGAGAAAACACAAAAAAAAACTAAAATATCTCGAGAACGGCTAGTCTTAGTGTAATGGGGTTGGTCTTATTATTTTCTTCGTTAAATATTACGTATAAAACAAGCATTTAATGGATATATTTGAGTATACGTAGTTTTTTATTTTAGATTTTAACAATTTTTGCGGGCGATTTTAAAAACAAAGGCGGATTATTATTTTCCGAATCGTACCAAAATCTAATCAGCATCAGAGTGTCCCACAAGTAACTTATTTACCAAATTTTGTGAAATTTGGTCAATTAGTATTTTAGCTAGAGTGGATACATGAAATTTTTACGGGAAATTTCGCAAAAAAAAACGGGTTCTGTTTTTACGAAAGGTACCAAAAACTAATCAGCACCAAGGTCATACCCAAGTGACTTACCAAATTTTATGAAATTCAGTCCATAAGTTTTTGAGTTAGAGTGGATACATATATTGCATTGACACACAGACAGACACACAGACAGACAAACAGACACACACATGGACGTCAAGCTAAATATAGTTTTTTCGTATTCTAGAGGTCTTGAAACGTGTAGATCAGTCGAAAACTCGAGTTGCGAATTTCCGCATGATTACAATACTTTCTCTATACATTACCATGTATTGCAGGGAAAGTAAAAACACCAATTTTTCAAATTGATTTAATTTTGCGAAATCTTGCATAGTAATTCATTTTCAAAATCATCTTTTGAAATAAAGTGTAGCAGAGGATGTTGATGATCGCTAAGATTGACGACAAAACTTTGCAAGGAAAATATGTGTATTTTATTTTATGGATAATAAATGTGGGTAAATTTTATCGATCCATTTTATTTTGGCTTTTATGGGTGTCAATTGCATCTTCACTATTTGGCTCGTTTGTTCGTCTACTATAGAACTCACAAACAGTTTAACTTTCGAACATATATTAGTTTTAACGCATCTTTGCGTTACGAATAATTAAGTTCTGTTTCATAAATACATTTTTCAGTTTCAGCAAATTGCAACAAAGATCTGTTAATGTTTCATTCATATCTATATAAATGAAATTGAAAATCCACTATGTGTCTCATTTTTACGGTATAATGGCTGTACTGAATGTATAGAAATTTTGATTGGTAACTGTGGTAATATCTCACTTAAAATACTTGCATCGGTCTGTCTGTCTTTCTGACCTTTCGATTGTTTCCTCACTTTGAGCGAGATCATTATATAAGCCTTGAAATAAATGGAACCAAATTGTTATTTGAATGTCTCAAATAAAGTATTTTAATGGGTTTTTAAGCCTTTCTATATTAAATACAATTAAAATAGGATAACTTTACCCGATCGTTGTTTGTGCTTCTATCTTCAAATTATGGAAGATTTATAAACGAGAACAGGCAGAAGCTAGGTAAGGAAATCAGCACGGTGGGTATAGGTGTAAGTATTTGTTGATTTCCGCTTGGCTAATTGTATGTTGCCCATTCAAAGGCCATAAATGAAACTTATAGTTTTAGTACTGCCCCTAATAATATGATCAAAAACGTAATCTACAATGAAGCTATTGTTAAATTGTAAAAGTTTCATTCTCTATATAAATAAAATTGTTAGTTGTGCTGCTCTCGCTACTGTCCAAACTGTCGTCGTGTTCACGCGTAGTACGGCCACGTTAAATATGTGGGTACGTAAGTCCTTCCGTAAGGTTGGTGGTAGAGGAAGGAGGTTACGGTCTCTGTAGATATCTCCCCCACTGCACTTAGGTCTAAACTAGGAGACACTTTCCGACCGTTCAAACAAATACCTTACACCTTTGAGTAGTTCGGTCGGTCTGGGTCGAAGAAGAAGAAGAAAAACATGTGCTGATGTCCGTTCGTTTTATATCAGAGAACTAATGCACTTTATTTTTGTGAGAATTATTATAGAATTTCAAAAAGAAAGACTCCAATTATAAAAAATCTGATGTGGGCAACACATGACTTTCCTTATATAATGTAATGAATTTACTACTTTTACAGTAAAATAAATAGGTTTTTCTTTTAGTATATACTAATATTCTTTCCAAGATGCTGAATTTTCGACTATTAGTCGCCAATTTCTTTGATTTAGAGTCATTTTTATCCATTTGGCGAGATTTTCGTTAATTTGGCAACATTTCAAAAAGACGCCAAGTTGGCGCCATTCCGCCAATTTCGTCGCCAAAATCTCGCCAAGCGTTATGGATGAAGAAATAAGTTATTCTTACAGCAGATAAATGACTATTGGCGTTCAAATACAAAAGTATTACTCAAAGCATCTTTTTTCATGAATGGAACCAGCTAAATCCACGAGAATGATGTCATCCAATTTATCGCATGGTATTACATATGAAAAGTGAACATGTGTCTCAATAGGAAATTTTTATTTTTATTTTATATGACTTTTTGATAATTTTTTCGAAAAATGTGCAATATCTCGAGAACAGTTCATGTTAGCGTTCTAAAATTTATGTCAATCGTTTTCTAATGTAAAATTACATAAGAAATGTCTATTTGCGTAACTCTATTAGTGGTTTTGATTTTTTGATGATTTTTTCAAAATTTCATTCAAAAATTTAGGGGGGGTTCTGAACATTCGATTCCGTATAAAACAATAGGCTTCCAGTGTTTACGGATTGTGATTTTTGTACCAAATTTGGTTCGAATCGGTCCATTTGTTCGTCAGTTATCGTCTCCAGAGACTCCCTGACACACACACACACACACACACACACACACACACACACACACACACACGCACACACACACACACACACACACACATACTTTCACACACACACACACACACACAGACATCACTTCAAAAATGTTTGATTCGTGATCAGGGATGCTTGAAACGTGCTCTCCCGTCGAAAACTCGAATTCGAATTTTCGACCCTGTCACAATACTTTCCTTATACATTATGTATATAAGGAAAGTAAAAAGGTTCACCACGACTTGTCAATTAATTGTTTTTTTGAAATTTATATTCCGTACGATGAGACGAGCTAGCCTTGAATAAAACACTAGATATGATTAACTCTATTGATTAAATGCATGCTGGATATATTATTTTAATAAACAAACGCATAAAACTAACTGTAATACTCTAAGATAAATAATTTCCTAGAGTATTTTCGGTAAGATATTTAAGTTTCACAGAAAGTTTTGATCCGCCCCATTTTAAAATTCGCCATGTCATCAAATGAAAACAAAACGTCAATACACTGTTCACTGGATATATTTTCAAATAATTAACCATTTTATCCGATAAAACCTACGTTAATGTATATGAAGGAAAATGAATATAAATCTATGTGTGTGTGTGTATGGGCGGGAGTTATATGCAGCCCATATCGAATTTCTTTAGATTTTAATTAATCTTAGATTAGGCAAAACATACAAGGCAATTAATGAATAAAATAATATTTAAAACACCACGACGTCATAATGTATACTTTTATTTGTACGCCAGATTTCAATGTGTGCTCTCATTTCCGCACTGGAGGTTTAATTGTGCACTTTGGAGAACTCTGTTCGGAAATGCTTTGTCATTGACCATCTTTCACGGAGTGTGAGTTATGAAGGAAATCGGCGCCAAATGCAATTGATCGGTAAGGTCACCACCGTTATAAATATATCCATGATTAGAATGGTTGTAAATGCATCAACTTTTTTGAAGGAAATTGCTAAATGCACTAGCAGTTAAACCTGTCAAAGACAGGAATACTAACACTCTTGAAAAATTCAGTTGCAGCTTCTGTTTAATAATATATGGTGTTTAACGTCGAACGTTTAACGATAAATGGTCGGTGTTTAACGTCGATGTTTAACGAACGTAATAACGTCGGTGGTTAACGATAAATGGTGAATTTAATCGTTGACCTAGTTAGCTTCTGTCTCATGGCCGAAATTGTGAGTGTGCGAAGCTTTCAGTCTTCTAGGACGCCGAGGGGTCTTCTGGGGGAGGTTCTGAAAATACATTTGAGAAAACACATCTATAATGCTTCTGGGTGGAATTTAAAAATTCGACTCCGATAGTTCTGTCTTGTGATCGATTATAAGTATGCAAAGTCTTCTAAGATATCGGGGGAAAGGAGGGGTTTGAGAATCTTTAGAGCCTTTTTCTTCACTCAATTTTTTTTACCTCTGGGGGTGAAAAAGCAAAATCGGCTACGTTACACTCAGTTAAGTGACTGATAATATGTAAACAATAATTCAACATTAATATGAAAATCCATAGTGTGTAAAAATTCATCATTTTAGGTCACCAGGAGGTTTCTGTGTGGTGTGGAAAGACAGCACGTTAGACAATTGTTATTATAGATATTGATTGGTTAACAAAACTAAAATTGTGTCGCAGTTTTTTGTCGCTACGATGATTAAAACTGCTATGTTTCTTGATCATTGAGTTAAAAATAACCCCTTTAATGCATAATTATGTCAAAATTTGTCCTATAATGCCATGTTAAGAAACATAAAATGTTGAATAAATTTCGAATTTTTCGCAGGAATTTAAAAACTTCTATCTAGTTCTAGATCTTTTATTTACAAAGAAAGATAAAAAACTCATAAAGATCCATTAATATTTGTGGCAGAATTATGTACACAAGAAATCGACCACAGACTGACTACAGCCGAAAAACAGAGAGACATCACTCTGAAAATAGTCAAAACAT